>BLKM01000350.1:111658-177837 GCA_013340265.1 Coptotermes formosanus | reverse complement strand
CCCACATACACTTTACACCCTCTCTTTACCTCCCCCCCCCCCCCCTTCCTCCCCCCCCCCCCCCCCCCCCCCCCCGAAGGATGCACTCCGACGACGTCGTTTTGCAGACGACGACGAGCCTAAACACAGCGTGCGTGAAGAGCTCCGATACTTCGGCTGAAAGTTTTATGCGTCCGGCATACAGTGTATCACACACAGGTGGGAAAAGTGTCGATAACAAAGGAGACGGTTAAACTGAATTTTGTAAAGGACATATTCGTATATGTGAACTTCATGATAAGTGTAATTACAGTTTCTGAGAAACAAAAAAATTGCCATTTCGTACCGCCCCTTGTATATCGCATGTACAATTGTTTCTTAGTCTTAGTTCGTCGCTGTTTCAATATTACTAATAATACTAAACTTCAAAAAATGAATCGTAATTAAAATGAATCGCAATTAGGTACGAGATTGGGGAATTTATTCTTCTGAATGTAGGGGTGATGTCAAATTTATCCAATCAGTGACTTCAGTCGGGGATCAGGAATTTTTGTTCACTGCAATTCGTCGTTTTCGTTGCACTGGTTGGTGGTGTAGTCGCATTTCAAGCCCATGGGTAGTGGTTAGTGAAGGATCGGTTGTTACAGGTTGTCTCAGCGTTGCCTCTTCATAGAAATGCCGGAAAATACTTCCGTGCGATGCCAGCGGAGGTCACGGCGCAACGCATCCGGGCTTACCCCATCGGAAGGAGTACCGGCGAGGGCGTTTAATTTATAGTTTTCTCTTCTGAGCGTCCATTAATAGAGCTGAGTGTAACGACTGCGGCTTGCTTGAAGATTCCCAGTACAGCGCAAGAAGAATACTCATCCTCAGCAGTGGTACCAGTTGCCGCTGCGTGTCTTGTGTAATTCAGTGAGAGATGCAGTAGTAGCTGGTATCATTGTTGGGGACCAGTCACGGCATGGCAGCTTCCTGTCACAGTGACTGAAAGTGGCATGTATGGATGTGCAGTACAGTGCCAGTAGTGTCACTTCTCCCAGATACTGTGGTTTATTGATTAAACCGCATTTACATCGGACGCACAATTATTTTGAAGTGTGCTTGGCAGATATGTTCCAGGAATTGAATCTTCTCCAATCTCAGGTAGGGTTTGTTTACAAGCCAACCTACAGTGCTTTAATTCGCGACCAGAATTTGGGGCGTGATGGCCACCGTCATGGTTTTTGGTCGAAGCATATTGTATCTACCTGATGATCTCATTCAGGAAAGAGGTCACGCCCGAATTGTGTTAAGAAGACACTGGCGCTTTTCGAGTTGAAGGCAATGTAAGGTCAGTTGTCTCCCTTACGAACGCGGCTGCCGTAGATTTGAATATGTGGGTGATGAAATTGTTCCCATGTTGTAAGTTTGTTGAAATGCCGGACTGTTGTACCTGTTGACAAAGCCGTTTATGATTATATTTGTAGGTTCTGTTGGTACAGAGGATTTGTGAGGGTGTGAATGTGTTAGAGGACTGAATAGTGTACTCACATTTTCTAACGTGTTTATAGGTGGATTGGCTGGAGGTGTGTTTTCATTCTCATAGGGAAATGAACGTGTTCGCAGTACCATACCGAGGCAGAAATCATCGTTGAGGACCACCAAGTCATGCATTGGTAGCGGAAATGCTGAACCTTCGAACAGTGTACATACATGAAGCTTATCACATCTCTGTACCAGTGTTCTGGGTGTAAAGGAAGGTGTAGGTTTGACTATGGCGGTAGAGGTGCGTTGCGTTCCCAGAGATGCATGTTCTGATGGAAGTTCTTCGTCATGTAAATCCGTCTTATTGGTGGGCGCGTGTAGAGTGTGGTCGCAATGGTTACTGTGTTCTCATGACATGTTCACTTAAGATTGACAATTCTGCTTGTGGAACCCCAGTGTTTGTGTACTGCGCAAGAAGAGTGCCGGATGGGGCTGCGGCAGCGGCAGGAAATGGGCCCAGGCAAGGTAACGTTACTCACGGCATAAATTTTATAGATGTACAGTTTATGCCGTGGGTGTCGTTATCATGCCCGGACAAAGCGACGCAGAAGAAGCCCTACTGTATTGTTGAATTCTCATTTTCGCGTCGTATTTATGCCTTCCAGTCAGCCTGAAAATATTTTTCGACGCACGGAGCTCGTCTGGGAAAGCGGGCAGTTTCTCCTGGAATATTGCCTTCCCTTTCCGTCAGTGAATATGTGATGTACTGCACTTCCTCTTCGTTGATTTTGTGGGTAATGGTGTGAGCTTCAGTTTATGGGAAAGGAATTTGTTTCTTTGAAACATGCGTGGCGATATTATTTTTGCACGCTCTCACTGTATTGAGCTTAGTGTAAAGTAAAGCAAAGAACTGGAAGTGGATTTTGACAACACGAACGTCGTTTTATTTTTGCAATTTTCCTCGGAATCCATAATGTATAGACTTGTTTCAAGGGAAAGTACTAAGTGTCTTCACTGGGCACAGCAGTAATCTTTATCTTACCATACTCACGCACATTGTATGTTTCGGCCAATTTTGGCCATTTTTAGGTTATATTTCCAAATCGATGGTGTGCAGCAGGAATGCCCAACCTTAGCAAAGGGCCACTGTGGTGGGCCTTTCTGCGGGCCGCACGTGTGCAGATCGCAAGTGGCACGCCTGACCGCCTAAACTACTGTATAGTTTTTTATAGGCCATATGACGGCGGGCAGTCCGTTGAGACACACCTGATGTGATGTACAGTGTAAGTATTGTCAAGTTATTAGTTTGAGGTTTTATTTTTTGTACTGCAGGTTAAGGTATATTTTATTCTTCCTATTTTTATTGAAGGAGTGGATCTGTGTTCCAGTGTAAATACCTGTTTTGGCAGTAAGTGTGGTCAGTGTTGTTTCAGTTCAGATGTAACCTGATTTATTACAGGTGTGTTGATGTACTTCATTTGGTTTGCAGCTGTTGGTGCTGTGGTGTGAGACTTCGATTGTGATCGTATTAACTGCTCAGTGACTGCTGCGAAGAAACCGTAGTATTTTCACGTAAAACTCTCCACTAAGCAGAACTGGATGTCCTTGCCCACCACCGAAGCCACTGAGCCGCGTTTTCCCAATATTGTGTATATTGGTATTTTACATGGCTCTGTTGGCGCGGCATGTATGTTGTTCATAAAAGTTTCGGTTACGATTCCCGTATGACACGTACGCAAACAGTAACGGGTTCCACGTTTAGCTAGACACCCAAGACTATAAAATATTGATCGGGTCAGTAGTGTGTTAGCGAAGTGAAATCTGGACCCTAACACAAATTACAGAACGTACGCTACATGCATTTGAAAGGAAAATGTTAGGAAGAATGTATGGCCCAATACAAGAGAAAGGGCGCTAGCGCCCCCCCCCCCCCGATAGAATAGCGAAATTTATAGCCTTTACAGCGTGTATGATACCAGAATTAGAAGACCGACGTGGGCGGGTCACATCATAAAAATTATTGAAGAAAGCATCTCAAAAAAGATTGGTAATGGAAACTTCTACCGCACAGTATCAGTAGGAGAAACACGAACAAGATGGGAAGACGTCCAGAGGGATGCATTACAGGTTGTAGGAATACGAGGACGGAAGAGACGAATTGGGAATAGAGAAAGGGTGGAGGTATTTTTTGAGGGAAGCCCGGGCCCAAAGTGGCTGTAGCGCCATATATGGGTGGGTGGGTGGATGGAAGGAACACGAAAATCAAATTGTTCAGGAGGAACGTGTAGTGAGTGAACAAACGGGAGGTCGTGTGCAGATAATTTCTGTGTCGTGTTAACTGGCATAAATACGGGGTTTAAAACCTTCATTGTAGGCTGTCACGGCAAAATTTTCGTAAATGTACCTAAAGAGAACGGTTCCGCCTCTCGTATTTTGAAAATACATTTCTCTGAAAGGTGTGGTGTACTGGGAGGTCGAAGATGAGGCCGAAATGAAGCGTCATGCCAAGTTCCAAAGCCCGTCGCTATTTTCTGGAGGGATAGCAAGACAGGTCTTCCGCACGGTTTTCCTCACGTACGCATACTTTGTTCATGTGTGGCGCTCGTGGTGGCCAGGCAGTTAAGTTCGACATACGCCAGCAGCAATAGCCGTTGTTGAATAGCACATACAGCGTTAATGGCGGAGGAAAATGAGTACTCGATCGCGATAACACAGTCTAGGGGGTAAAATTACGTTCACCCAAACGTGGTTGTGTTGAAGGTCGCGTGGCCGCTGTTCAATACAGTGGAGCATTCTAGCCCCTTTGTAGGCGATCAGCGCAAATAGTCAACACGACCACTGCTGGTAGAGGTCGACACAGGTGGAGAGTTGCAACGGTGTCACTGCGGTGTGTAAACATTTAACGGCCGGTCTGTCGTGTGTTGTTGCCTATACCATATTTAGTCCGTGCCGAGTCCCGTGCGGTCCTTCGTGAAAGGTCGGGGATTCTGGAAGCAGTGCCAGGCCTGGAAAATAAACGTCGTTAAAGACTTCGTATTACTTGATACTAGTTAAGTGATGCCTGTAAAGAATGTTTTGCACGCACGTTTTGTGGACAACAATCAAGCACGGGTCCACTCAGGTGAATACACGGAACAGATTGCGGAAAAATTAAGATCTGCCTGTGTGACTGGCATGCCCAGCCTCGCCAGTGCAGGACGTAAATTCCGAATCATACGTATAGTTACATGATATACTGTCAAGTTTATCGTGTCTGGTCGTGGCGATGCAGGATTTCCGTTTATCGTGTTTCATGGCAGCCGTTGCGGGGGCTACGTCGTCTTGAATTTAGTGTTGCTTTCCCGTGAATTTTGAAATACTCGATTTCCTGCATGATGCAGATTTCCTAGGCAATAAAGCCCCTTGTGCGAGGGGTGACGATAACGTGGGCAGTCCTTACTACTGCACAGTTGTAGTATTTGTGCGGATGCGACACGCGAAGAAATGGTGACGGCCTGGCATACCGTGTGCGATGATGTGTCTGCGCCACGGAGCGTAGCCACGTAACGCGGAAAATCTTTAAACCTTGTCTGTCCTAAAATTAGGTAGACAGATTGGCGTTTGGTTATCAGTTATCTCGCGTAAATTGTATCAAACGGAAGGCAGAGAAAAGCCATACATGGACAGATGCGGGGAAGTACTAATTAACCCTTTAAAGACGAAGCGTATCTGTTTTATATAAGGACTCAGTGCGTACCGCGCTGTAAACACTCTCCACTTCGGTTATAAAAACCAATCTCTTAATGTTTTATAAGGCAAAAGTTGTTGTTTGTTCTGAGATCCGTACAAAACACATAAACGCAATGTGGGCACCACGTAGAATTTTTTAATGTTAAACCTGGTGGTACGTAAAGTTACCGCTAGGCTTTAAAAGGTTAATGTCGGACTTCAGCGAGCTATACGCGTCCAGTGCTGACGTGAAAATTGTAGAGTTGTGTTTTGTTCTACAGTGTGTACATTTATATCGTCTCGCCGTAATCTTTCTTCATAGTCGTGACTGTGCTGTGGGTACGAGCTGCGGCCGAAGAACAATTGATCAGAATATTACAGTGGAGCATGATCAATAATCTCGCCGTTTTCGAGATAGTGTTAACATACTGTATTGCCAGGATACAGAGGAAAAACATGGAGAGGCACAATTCACCTCATGGAAGTAAATCACGAATTGGGAATTAAATGTACTATTAGCGAACGCGCCAGATGTGTTCACGCGCTGTGGGGATATTCCCTAACTCATCCGCCTGGTCCTTCGAGTGGCGTATCACTGCTGCATGTGTAAGCGTTGAACTGGAGCGTTCTTTTCCGTCACAGACTTCCTACAAGGGCGATAACGCAGAACTGCGAGTCGGCAGCCCATGAATGTGACCACGCTTACTCTTTTCCAAGAACTTCGTTGTGACGCCACTTCGTTCATTACACTCGAGACACACCCCCAAGTAATTCTTTGGGAAAGAAAGCACTCCAAACTCACGTACACGGTACCAGCTGCTGCTAAGCTTTGCAGCAGGAGCTGTGTAAACCGGCAAGAAGAAAGGACAGGTTTGTTAACTGGGAAAAATTAAAGCAATCCCTGTGCAGGCGTTTAGGTCGCCAGGAGGTTGTTGAGGCTGCCAGGTTTCAAGACTGTCCCCACGTGAAGGTGGTAAGGTTGTCAGCCCTAGCCACTGTCCGGCGGCGGGGGGGGGCGTGGGGGGGGGGGGGGGGGGGGGGGGGGGGGGGGGGGGGGGGGGGGGTGGTGGTGGGGGGGGGGGGGGGGGGGGGGGTGGTGGGGGGGGGGGGGGTGGTGGTGGTGGAGGNTGTGTTGTTGCCCCCCCGAAAAATTTCCTGGTATTCATTTGTGTTCCAGGCTGAGCCGACCCCAGGGCCATAGTGCGGTCGGAAGGATTATGTATGTCAGTGAAAAATTCCAATGATACCATTGACTAGTAACGCAGTGCCTCAACCAACTGCGCCACCGCGTGCCCCTATTAACTGGATAAGCAACAGAAATCGTATTAACATGCTTGTAATGACTTACGTCGTGCTCAAAATGTGGCAAATGGTTGCGCTTTTTAGCTCTTAGTAGTGGTGCAGTCGAGGTGTCCGTGCGTCTGGGATGTGACGCCGCTTAGTGTGTCGTGGTCGACCTAGCGGGGTAAGTTACCTGTAAGTGGTCTCATGTTCGGTCGAAATGACCACGAAGACTGCAAAGTTCCCCTGAGGCGACCCAGTTAACGCTTTAAAGACGAAGCGTGTGTGTTTTATATAAGGACTCGGTGCGCACGGCGCAGTAAGCACTCTGCACTTCGGTTATATAAAAACCAATCTCTTAATGTTTTATAAAGCAAAAGTTGCTGTTTGTTCACACATAAACGCAATGTGGGCACCACGTAGAATTTTTTAATGTTAAACCTGGTGGTATGTAAAGTTACCGCTAGGCTTTAAAAGGTTAAAAACGGGCAACAGCTGGTTAAGAGACGAGACTTTATTGCGCCATTCCATCATTCATTGCAGCCTAAATGTTCATTGCTCGTGAAAAAGAACGCGACTTGAAACTGTGAGGTTGGGGGGGGGGGGGGTGTGTACATTGGGCACCCTGGGTGACCATGTAGGATGAATCAGCAGTTCGTCAGACTTGCCTTGACCTTGAGATATCAGCGTTCCGTAAATCTTATTTTTCCCGGTCACTTGGTTGTGAAATTTGTCGTTATTCATGAAATCCTGGGACAAAGTACTGGTTTCTAAACCATATGAATCCACTTCATTTTCATGCCATTTCTTTAATATCCACTTTCCCAAGTGGTGGTCTTTTGCGTCTTGGAATAAAGACGTTTCCACATTCCCCGTCATCCCATCTCCTCTGATTTGACTACCCTCACCAGACATTATGGAACTCCAAATATGGAATTCACGGGACTTCGGTAAGGACTGCTGCCTGTCGCGGCAAGCAGCATCTCTGCTTTTTCGTTCTTTATTTCTCCTAGGCTTTTGAACTAACGAAATGCTGCACCAAGGCAAAAGACGGAGACTGCTACAAGAACACGTCTGAAGGTCGTGATGTGGGAAATAACATCAGAGTAAGTACCAGTAGTTCGGTAATGAAGTACGTTTCAGGTTAGGTACGTCTTGATGGAAGAAAACGTGCCTCGGTCAAGCGACACTGACATTGCACGTAGTGGGGCTTTTTTGTAGAAAACGGGTTTCAGTGTAAAAGTAGAACTCCGTAGTGAGATTGTATTTATGTGATGAGTAATACAATACAAAGTGAGGATCGCCCGGACGTAGGTACCGCACAGAGAAGTATGTAAAGCATAGAGGCACACATGCACGGGTACCGTGAGCCCATTGAAACAAAGATCACGCCATTACTCGGGCGAATTCGAGCGTATTCGCGAGAACTGAAGTGCGCGCGAATCAGCTTTAGTATTGCCAGGCGTGTAATAATAATAATAATAATAATAATAATAATAATAATAATAATAATAATAATAATAATAATAATAATAATAATAATAGTATAATAATAATAATATGATAATGCAGGTTTTGTTGGTGTGTTCGTTGGTTAGCTGGAAAAGATGGTTGCGCGTAAAATTGTAAGAAACGAGATTTGAGTACGGTTCCGTTTGAAGCCCATGTGTGACAGTTTTGTAACGCGTGAATACATGTACCTTAACGGGTGTGACATGGATCGTCCCATGCATTTCGGGTTTCCCGGAACAGGTCGGTTTGTATGGGTTGTAGAAGAGTTTGTGTCCAGACACAAATACGGTTCCGGACCCCAGGGGTGTGCCAAGTTGCTAAACTCACGACATTGTGACGGCGTGGGAACATACTGCGGTGGGAGATCATCATCTACAGGTGGACAGCCATCAGCTTGCCAGTAATAGGACGGGTTGGGGGGGGGGGGGAAATGGTTGTAGATCAGCTGTAGGAGTGTCTGGTCTTAATAAATCAGTGAACCGAGTGTCTGAATTTTAGTGTCACTCCTATTATTATTTCTTTTTGTATGGAATTGAGCTAACCTCGTTCTGGTAACAATCATCGTTTTCCAGTACATGCAGGGTTGAAAAATCTTGTTTTCTGCCACCCCCACCCATCGGCACCTAAATGACATTTAGGTGTCCCCGGCGTCTGGTTTCAACGAGATGGGAAACCGCACGTATAACGTAGTATTGTGGCGGGCTGGCGTGATGTTTATACCGTCTCAGCTAGCCTTACGGCTTTGTGCGCCTCCACTCGAATTTGTCACCGGAAACAATGAATTATTAGTATTGCTGAGCGAAAGATTGTTGCCATGGAAAGTAAGCAATGTGTTGCCGTTGCACTATAGACCTACATGTTAGCAAGAAAAATATTTAACGCGTTGTGCTGCGAACGCAACAGTGCGTTCTGTTTGTATTGTTGAACTACAACATATCGTTATGCCTACCCCTTGTCGGCTGTCATGTGACAGTTTGATAACATTTCGCACGAACGAAGATAGCAACTTCATAGCGAATTTGTCATCGGCAACAATGAAACGTACTAAGGTCTTCATGTAAATTGTCCAATATTATTGTCCGATTTTAATCTAGTTGGGCTTTCTCAGCATTTTCGTAAAAGTGCTGAGTCAGATTTCACGAAAATCCGTCCAGTGTGAGCCGAGCTGGTACATGACGGACGAGAGATGTGACGAAGCTAATCGACGCTTTTCGCGAGTATGCGAACGCAGCTAAACGCTGGGATCCCTGGACAAGGCCTGTTCGCAAGCATTGCATAGTGGCTAAATAAGGCTAGCCACGCCACTGGGATCACTTAAATACACAGGGTACAGAAATCAAGTACATCAGTTTCCGAAGTTCAGTATGTAAAGCGTAGGGGCCCACATAGGGGACTTATGAGCCCTGCAAAGAAACTACTGGTTTTACTCTAACCGAACACCTCCCACTCTTGGGGAGAACTCTATCGTATTCGGGGGAGGGGGGATATAAAAGCCATTGTTCGAGAGATTTTTAAGACTACGTAATGAGTAGAGGGGTGGGGTTGTAAGTAAGCTTTGAATATGGGCCCAAAAATGTCTGCGCGATTGCTGGCTTTCCAAGAAAGTGTAGAGGCCAGCAGTATGTTACACGTACAATGTGTAGGCGTATGTTGGTATAACGACAGCCTGTTGTGCTGCAAAGGTGGGGCTTGCGGCCTCCCCGAAAATGGGAAAGGGTTTGGGCAGGTCTTAACAGACTGTAAGTAAAGTAAGTACGTGTGTATTTTTTTTAATGGGAATTGTACGTAGCTGGGTGGTTAAGTATGAGAAGAACGCCTAGTTTTCGCCATGGCTTAACAACCCTTCTACGCTCTTGGCCACTGGGGTACATGACAGGAAACACGCAGAAACCGGCGTTGCTAGCGGAACCCAAGCCTCGGGGCGTAAGCGAAGGGCCTGCCAGAAGGGTTTATTTTAATATTCTGAAAATTGCTGTATAAAGGCAAAGTCGAGCCGGGCGTGGGCCACTGTTCTAGTTAAGCGGCATGCACATTCTTCTTACAAATTGCTTTTCGTGAGCGTGGGTGTGCGACGGACGTTGAGTGGTGGTAACTGCTTGACGCGTTACCCGAGGAAGGTTCTTATTACCTAGAATGGCATTTATATCTGGGAATGTGTCGCGTCGGAGCCCGAAGCCTCCTTTTGGAGACTTTTTACATCCTGCGAGCATTCAGCAGGTTATCAGACACCAGTCTGGTAAACATTTACGGAAGTTGGTCGAGGCGTGACGACGGGCGCAGTGGATTCTTGGTAATGTGCAGTAGTATCCGTGGCTGTTTGCTCGTTGGTGCTGGCGGACAGCGTTTTGAGGACGGGATCTGTATCAGTCCGCAGGTGGAAAAAGTAGCGGTAGAGCCTGTTTGTCTTAAAATGTCGGTCTTGTCCGTAGGGAAAACGGCGTGTGGAAGTGACGCTCTGTGGTGGGTGTTCAGGAGCTGGGGCACATCAGTCAGCATTACGTCACTGAAGTAGGCTGCGGTATGGATATGCCTCTTCCGGGAATACCGTGTTTTGATGCCCAACCAACTTCAGGGTCAACGCCGGAGTAGATTGGCAGGATCGTAAAGCAAATGCAACAAATTGTTCTGGCAGGTACTGCGAGTATGTATGTATGTATGTATGTATGTATGTATGTATGTATGTATGTATATGTGTGTGTGTGTGTGCGTGCGCGCGCGCGCTCTGGGTTTGGTTGTTGACACGCACTCTGCAAGAAGACTCAGGACGCCAGGCAATCCGTCCAGGCAGGTTAGCGTTACTTGCGGCATAGATTTCGTACTTTGCACAATTTATGCTGCGAGTATCGTTATCATGGCTGGAGAGTTCGACGCCGACGCAGCTGTAGAGAGCGGAAGACTTACTGCAGTGCCTGTTGTGGTCACCCGCAGTTTTACTGCCATGCTGTTCTAGGCCTACATAATTGCTGAGGTAAGTACTGCGAGTATTCCCGAACCAAGTTTCAACCGAGTATTCCCATCCAACCTGCCTGCGAATTTCATTCCATGTTGTAAAGCTTCCTTAGCAGTACTCTTGTGTGATCAACTAGGCAAGATTAATGCTAGGTTCTCATACATTAGTTCCGAGTTCAAACTACAAGTAAGGTAAAAACGGCATGGAAAAATAAGAACTACCCTTATTGACTTTATCAGAACTACATACAGCGTCATTTGCCTCAAGGTTCTGCAACAGATGTCCATGCTGGTTGTACACTGTGTACAGCAGCAGTGTCTCATGCTGTGTACATAGGACGATACCAGCTTGCCCCGTGCTACGTCTGTCTCCGGATTTGTCAGTCAGCCCCTGTCGGTAAGGAAGCAACTGCTGTTGATGACATTAATGTAAGTACACATTATCTAATGGAATGCCACAAAACATGACAAGAATGGAAGAAATAAAAATGTTTGTACGTCCGTAACGTTAACATGTCATGTCTGTACAAATGTACATTCCTGTCAGCTATTCAAACACGTGTTTTTGTTAGGAAAGGTACGAATGCGCCCAAGATCTGTAACATCAACAACGGCTTGAAATCAGACTATATTAAAGTCGGCAAACAAAAACTGTCCAGATGATCTTACGGGTTATCACAACGTGTTAGGGTAATACAGTTCATTGATATGAGGATTGTTTGAGATATTACAGTTTATTAATATCAATTATGGTACAAAAACACTAATCACCAACAAATGCACAAAGAGAGCTTTATTATCAATCGTAACACACTCCTACATGTTTCGACCCTGCTGGGTCATCTTCAGGGAGAACTCGTTACCGTTACACGCTGGGGTTGCACTTTACAGTTGAGTGAGAATGTGCTATTGGCTGGCCCGGTCCGCGGAGGGTTGACGCCCCCGAAAACAACGCAGTACACAGTCAACAGCACCTTCTCACTCAACTGTAAAGTGCAACCCTAGTGTAATGGTAACGAAGAGTTCTCCCTGAAGATGACCCAACAGGGTCGAAACATGTAGGATTGTGTTACGGTTGAATGTAAAGCTCTCTTTGTGCATTTGTTGGTGATCAGTGTTTTTGTGTGATAACCTAGTGCGCGGACATGGAACACATTAATTACGGTATTAAGATACGAGAGAATACGTTCTGACTTCCCATAAAACATTATCTTTAGGGTGACTGAATTAGGTTAAGGTGGATGCAGAAGTGGTTGGGAAAAGGTAATGAGTCAGTTGCGAGGAAGGTTTGCAAGGCTTGTGGCCAATCAGAGCTGCGGAAAGAAGGGGATAGTTCACTTTCAAACTTCAGTTTATGAAGGAGTCAAGTTGGGGGGGGGGGGGGCCCCAAGATTGGCTTCTATTTTTAAAAAATGTTGGAGGGGCATTTTTCCCTTGCACCCAACGAGTTACGCCGATTAATAAAAGTACTCCGTATAAGTTGAGGCACTGCGCTAGAAACCGGCAGGTCGCGGGTTCGATTCTCGATGGTGTCATTGAAATTTTTCATTGGCACAATCCTTCCGGTCGCACTATGGCCCTGGAGTCGACTCAGTCTCTTACCAGAAATGAGTACCAGGAATATTTCCTGGCGGCCGGTGCGTCTGGCTGACAACCTACCGCCTTCATGTGCCGATTGTCTAGAAATCTTGGAGCCTTGACCTCCTGGAACCCAGTGGGCCTGTCCAGGCCTGTAATGGGACTGCTTTACCTTTACCTCTTCACTCCGTATGAGTTGAGTTGGATTGATCGCTGGCAGACAGCAAGTGACCAGCACGAAATTGAAGTTATGTACGAAGGTATAATATTTGTGTTATTAAGCGTGCAAAAAAGCATTAGTTCAAATCCGCATGGATTCTGTTATGATTCATTAACAGCTGATCTTGGTTATTTGATGTGCCCCCCACCCCCTTCGCGCGAATAACCTACTGCGCGAGGTGTTTTACACGTTTTGGCCAGTATTGTTAGCATACAAGCAAATGGTTGCGTCTGATTTTTTTGAAAATGTAATTTTACCCACGTTACGTACATTTAGCCAACGAAGCAGAATTTTCTGTTCGCACATGCAGGCTGCATCATGGGATGAAAATCAGTCGTTTTGTTTAAGTTGAAGAATAGGCAGTAAATCATCATTGAAACGACGCAAGAGAAACGGTGCAGACGAATGAGAAAATAGGTTGCCTTGACACATGTTTTGTTAGAAACATCTAAAAGCTTCTTAGTTGCCTTAGACTGTATATGTTGGTCTTTCTGGACCATAATGAAGACTTGTTACTGAAATGTTGATATTTTTTATCTCGAGCACACAGTTTTTTATGTCTGCAGCAAAGGTGTGCCGGTTATGTGTCGCGCAGTTTTTATGCTACCAAACAGCATATTACGTTAAAACAGCTTTTGGAAGGAACACCGTTTTCTTCGAAGAGCCTTTGGCACATCTTTCTGGATGGACAAGGAATCGCTGACCATTTTCACATGCTTTGCCGGAAAAGAACCCCTACATAAGAAGCCCCAAATAGTGACATGCTGTCGCCTCATTTGCTGAAACGCGTTATTTGTAAGCAGTACCGATCAAGTTGGCATTGGATGATATGGTAAGTATAGTAACCCCACACACGACGCGTTTGAAAAAAAATTCGCCAAACGCTGAAAAATTTAACGCACGGATAAACGCGGGCGGTTAGTCAGTTACGTAAGTACTGTAACACTTCGCCCCATGCGGTAGAAAATAATTCAGCGTGTGGGTGAAAATTTCACCGAATGCTGAGAAGTTTACTACCTGGCTAAACGCGGGTGGTTAGTACACAAGTACTAATATAAATGAGTCCACTAACCCTTCGCCATACGCGGTTAAAGTAATGTATAGGTGAAAAAGTTTGCTGAAGCCGAGGCATTTTAATACGCTGATAAACGGCAGTTCTCAGCAGCCGGGGAGGCTGGCACCATCACAGCCCAGTTCCAATGTGTCATGTCGAAAAATGTGTGGATTTTAAGCGGCTGGAGGTTGGGGCCTTAAGCATCCTCGTTCACGTAACCTCTTTTCGCCCCATTGGAAGTTCGCGAACGCGGTTGTGCCAAACACGCCGTCGTAGTTCCCCGCATTGAACGTAGGATGATCGCCTTTCAGGAGCGTAATGTGTACCACATCCTGTAAACGGCCGCTAACAAGAATTTCATGTTGGTGCCGGATAGCATTGTGAGGTATTTGAAACGCGAAACTGCTGCTGTATTCCCCCTCCACTTGTATGTGTATGGGACGCCAGGATTATCAGCGGCCTTGGTGATGGTAGGGCAGCGGTGTTGATTCATGGTTGTGATCCGTAGGCATTTAACCCTTTAAAGACGAAGCCTATCTGTTTTATATAAGGACTCAGTGCGTACCGCGCTGTAAACACTCCACTTCGGTTATAAAAACCAATCTCTTAATGTTTTATAAGGCAAAAGTTGCTGTTTGTTCTGAGATCCGTACAAAACACACAAACGCAATGTGGGCACCACGTAGAATTTTTTAATGTTAAACCTGGTGGTATGTAAAGTTACCGCTAGGCTTTAAAAGGTTAATTCAGTATTGCCCATATTTTAGATGATCAAAATGCCGGTGATGTCGATTTTCGTATTCTAGTAGCACATATTTTGCCTTGAGACCATCCTTCGCGCGCCGTGAGGTCTTTAGGTGTGGAGGAACGGCTGGAGCATCAATGTTTCCGCGGGTAGCAAGGTTGAGGATAAGCGGGTGTTAACCTGTTCCCTCCCCCGACATCCTCAGACCCTGGTGCCAAAGGAACATCTTCCCCGTGATAAGTTACGTGTCAATTTGTGTGACTGCTGTTTCCAGTTCCTTACGTTTTGTGCTTTTGCTGGGAGCAGTGTTCCCTCTAATCTGCGCGGGTGCGCGGTAACTGAAACGCTCCCGCGCCTGCTCAATAGTTACCGCGCAGGTGGAATTTTTCAGTCAGTGTAAATACTCTTTCTATGCATATTACACAAAAAAAAACTAAAGCCACGTAGTCGTCAGGTCGTGTAAAAATTTTCTGCTCACAGCAGTAGAAGGTCCGCGCATCTGTAAAAAAAAAATATAGAGGGAACGTTGCATTTGAGAGGAGCCGCGATTTGCTTGCGGAAGACTGCGTCAGCTTCGGTAATGCGCGTATTAGACGCAGCAACAGGCGCATATTAACCCTTTAAAGATGAAGCGCATTTGTTTTATATAAGGACTCAGTGCGTACCGCGCTGTAAACTCTCTCCACTTCGGTTATAAAAACCAGTTTCTTAATGTTTTATGAGGCAAAAGTTGCTGTTTGTTCTGAGATCCGTACAAACACACAAATGCAATGTGGGCACCGCGTAGAATTTTTTAATATTAAACCTGGTGGTGCGTAAAGTTACCGCTAGGCTTTAAAAGATTAATTGCCGGGGACGTACGAAGTATTCCATCGCTTGACTTCAATTTGTATCTTCCGTTGTCTGCATTGAGTCATCCTCTAATTCCACACGTTTTGCCCTCATCGTTGCATGAGGTTCGTGAAAGCGGCTGGATAAGGCCCACATTCATCCAGAAGCGCATGACGGACATGTTGTCATAACCACTGCGTTAGAATTTGTGATGTTCCAGAGTCGGTCAAAATGTCGAAAAAGTCCCGTTAACGACTGCGGTCAGTTGGTCCGGCCCTTCCTGATGCTCATGACGGGTACGTACGTATTCAATATTACTGTTGGGCTGTGTGGGGGCGTCGGCCGTCACGAGAGACTGCGGGCCCGAGCGTTACCATTTCCCATCGGTACCAGCAGGATTGAAGCTTATCTTTGATAAGGAGGGTGCTGGGACACTTGGCCGATATCCTCATGAATTGCCATTATTCAGCGCAGAGGTATTTCTGCACATCTTAACGTGCACGGCACGCAAGGCATAGTGAGAAAAAAAAATTTTTTTTTCCCTAGAAGTACTCTCGACCAAAACATTTCTGATGTGACATGTGTTTTTCTGGCTGGACAGATGGCTGTTCAGTTCTTTTCTGCAAAGGCTGTTGGAAGAGTACCCAGCGTATTGTTCCGTTGGATGCACAGGTGCGGGCTGTTTTTCTCCAGTCTCAACGTTGTATATAGTTTACATACACTTCACGATTATCCGTGAAAGTGAAGGCATCCATTGAATTAACCCTTTAAAGACGAAGCGTATCTGTTTTATATAAGGACTCAGTGCGTACCCCGTTGTAAACACTCCACTTCGGTTATAAAAACCAGTCTCTTAATGTTTTATAAGGCAAAAGTTGCTGCTTGTTCTGAGATCCGTACAAAACACACAAACGCAATGTGGGCACCACGTAGAATTTTTTAATGTTAAACCTGGTGGTACGTAAAGTTACCGCTAGGCTTTAAAAGGTTAATAAATGAAATTCACTTGAAACTAACCACTCGCTGGTGAATGATGCTTGATTACCATCACAGATCATTAGTATGGTCACCATAGACGTAACGGGGGTTGCCCCCCCCCCCCCCAAACCAAAGCCATAGGAACTCCAAACTACGGGCCACATTTCATTTCGTCCGTATTGTTTGACCGCTTCCTGTCGGTTAGCTATGGTATCAAACAGCTCGTGCAGTGGCTCGACCACACATGGCTTATCGCATAAATATTCCCGGATTTGTGTACGTCATTAGTAGTAATGCGGAGGTAGATATACAGTCGCGTCTGTGTACAGTATCTCGTACATGTTACGTAGCGTTCCTGGCAGAAGAATTTCCTGCTAGAGCCGCTGTGTCCATGTATGCTGGAGACCGACACGCGTTGTGTTGTTTTATGACTTCTCGGAACAACAGGTATCGGCTTCCTTTCCTAGTTCTTACCACTTCAAACCTACTCAGTAGGCGTCGACAGAATTTTCACATGTTACACCGCAGTGAGTAGGACTCCTGGACGAGGGATCGGCCTGTCGTAGGAGACCTCTGCCTGAACACACGAGACAAACATCCATGCCCGGCAGTGGGAGTCGGTCGAACCAAGGACCCCAGCAAGGGCACGGCCGCTGACCTACGCCTTAGACTGCGCGGCCACTGGGATCGGCGAAGGTATCGGTCCGCAGAAAAATCCCTTGCAAACCCCACGAGGTGTCGCATGATATTACATGTAAGGTCATTCCCAAGCTTTCAACAATCGTATGTTTGAGGAAAATCTATCCTGGGTCGAAAGACGTTGCTCTTTTTCGACTACACAAACTCTGCTGCCTGAGCATAGCTGTGGTTTTGACTGGTACAAAAAGCCTGTTGTCTAAATATAGCTGTGTTTTGACTGATACAAGTTTTGTGTATGAAGCGTGGGATAGGCTATAGCGTTTGACCTGTCACGTTCAGTTTACTTGCCCTCAGCGCACTTAATGTTGTTGAAAGCAGTAAAGAGGGGTGATACGATTATAGCAAGAACGAGCCATCTGGGAACAGAACAACAACAACGCATTCAGTAGGAACAGTGGATGACGTAACTAGGTTTATTGGCTTCTGGGGCGAGTATTAAAACAGCCTCCCCAAACGGAAAATACATGTAAAAACCTCAACGATTTACTGAATTTCATTTTATTTAGCCCAGTAAATTAACTCTCCCCCCCCCCCCCCACGACCGGACGGTCTTCGAAGGCCTGCGCTTCCTCGTCTAGGTCTCGGGGTCATACTCAGACACACCCAATGTTCCCTGTAAGCTGCGCGGCCGCGCAGTAACTTGTAATGTTCCTGCGCACACTGAATTGTTGCTGCGGAGCTGAAATTTTTCAGTTTTCGTTGTAAATATTATTGTGCATATTACAATTAAAAGTGCCGCGCAGTCGTCAGGTCGTGTAAAAATTTTCTGCTCAGAGCAGCAGCAACTCCGCGCAGCCGTAAAAAAATTTAAGAGGGAACGCTGGACACACCACACTCGGTATGACTCCTCTGGACGAGTGATCGGGCCGTCGCAAAGACCTCTTCGTGACAACGCACAGCACGTTGAAGAGACGGAAATCCATGCCCCAGAGGGATTCGAACCTGTAGTTCCGACAGGCGGCCGCAGATCCACGCCTTAGACCGCGCGGCCGCTGGAATCGGCTAATTAAAAAGTGACCACAGCAAATATTTTATTTAAAAATATTTTGCTGCCCCCTTACACCCCGGGGCCCAGGAAGGCCGTACCACTCCCCCTCCCCCCGCCGCGAAGCTATGGCAGGGGGGGAGCGAACAGTGTACTCTTTTCGCAACGGCAACAAACTTTTTTATTCGGGGGGGGGGGGGGCTATCAGGTGCTAATCTCGGCTCGAAAATGTCATGACAAGTTTATTGCGAGATCGTTAATGGATTAATCGCTGTCACTTAAATGGTAATGTTTCGTAAATTGGCAACAGGGAAAACATTATTGTGGCTTGCCCCCGTCTTTCCGCGCGAAGGCAATAAAGAAGAACACAGTTCTTCATCCTTCAAAATCCTTACCAGACTTACAAAATTCGTGTAAAAGTCACAGGTCAATCTGACGCAGCCACCCAGCCAGCCAGCCAGCCAGCCAGCCAGCCAGCCAGCCAACCAACCAACCAACCAACCAACCAACCAACCAACCAACCAACCGACCGACCGACCGACCAACCGAAAAGCGAGGGTATTAACACCATTTCTACGTACGAAAACAACGAATAGAATATGAAGACTGCCCGATCAATTTCAGCTGGGAGTGACCCAGCCGATAAGGGTTTGAATTGGCTGGCGGGCAATATTGTCTGGTGTCCGAACCCAGCCGAACTGTTTGCAGTGTCCGTGTGGGGGGGGGCGGGGGCCGAGGGGGCGGGGGTGTACGCGCCATTCTGTCCCTGTCCCATAGTTGTACGGGCAGTGCTAGTAGGTTGCTGCCGTGGTCGTGTCGGGGAAGGGGGGTACACCCCAATCTGTTCCATAGTAGTACGGGCCGTGCTAGTAGATGGCAGAGCACGGAAGACCGTGTTGTGCGCCATCTGTACAAAAGTGTTGACACCACGAAACCGTACAGGGGCGTGTACGCCGGGAAGGCGTATGGGAATAGCCGAAGTGTATGTCCCCACACTGTTTAACCGCGGCACTAGAGTGGGTGGTTTGCTATAGTTCTCGGTCGCTGTACCCCAGCGCCAGCGCCAGAGGTGCTGTGAACGTTTTGATGAAGATGATAATGCATTGCCCGTACGTGGACTCGAACGTCGGACTGTCCAGCATTTATCGTAGTCGCAGTATTCACTACGCTAGCCCAGCTCGTGTTGGATTTATACGAAATTTTAATACGCCGGGAATGTTAAATGTTAACAGTTACAATGCAGGACCTGAAATAAGCGGCATGCTTTGTAGTACCAGCATGCAGACCCGAGGCAATAAGATTCCCCGAAAAGTTGCTGTGTGTGTACAAGTCTGCATGGCGTTATAGTTCAAAAACTGGAAATGGAGTGTCCCGATTATACGTACGATTGCAGTGCATAGGCGGAAGTTGGGGGGGGGGGGGGGGGCCAAAAGGAGCAGATGTCTCTCCAGCATTTTTTTTATTGAAGAATAGTTTTTTGGTTACTGAATTGAACAGGGACAAATAAAAAGTAGAAATATTTTCTAACCGATTGTTTGGGTGGTGTAAAGACAAAAAATGAAAAACCTGCATGTTACAGGACGCAGAGTAGAGGCATCTTAGTCGCCGGTAACCCATTTACAAAGGAAGAGAGGCACTGTAAATTTGTTGTGCTCTTTGCTTAAGGGCTGGTCCAAACGAATGTTCCCTATCTTTAATATCGAGGCTCTTTCGTACATTTAAAAGTTCCTAATGCCCGTGGTCGACTCCCCCCCCCCCTTCGCGCCCCCGCAGTGTTATTAGTCGAGTTAGCCCATGGTGCAGTGTGGTGTTAGTGTCCCAAATGGGCTTCCTAAGAATACTAGTACATGCAAGTAGTGTGGTCTCTGTAAAGTTTACAGTGACTACAATGCGGTGTAACTGAAATGCTGAGTAACTGGGTTAGTCTTTCAAAATTGGAAGTAGTGCAAATCTTCCATGAGCTGCTTTACTGTTTTCTTTCTTATGCCTCGAGGATTGTTTACAAAAGCAGCAGCAGCAGCAGCATCAAATTATTATTATTATTATTATTATTATTAGTAGTAGTAGTAGTAGTAGTAGTAGTAGTAGTAGTAGTAGTACTTACAAGAGTCTTCCATTCAATAGGCCAGACTATTGATGACACAAGTAAGGAAGTTGTATTCATTGACGCAATTCCATTAACCCGCCCTCTCCGAGCCACAATTACGGAGAAACAGCGCAAATATCATGACTTGGCGTTTGAAATAAACAGTGACAACGAAGAAAATTACTGTTATTTCACTGGTCGTTTCTGGTGCAGGGGCGTCCCTAACATGCTTAACGAAAGGCTCACTAGCATCAATTTACCGGCACACCTACTGTCCCAGGCCCGGAAAGTGGTCATACGTAACACCTGTTTCATCGTGAGAAAATTCCTCAACGAAAAGGCCGCTTGTCTAATTAAGAGGCTGATAATCCCTAATTATATCACTGCCCGGATTTATACACACACTTCAGCATTCCCTGATGAAACACCGCAGCAGATACTTGGTTCAAAACCCGCACTCTTGGGTGCTCAATAATAATAATAATAATAATAATAATAATAATAATAATAATAATGTCACACTAACAAGAAACTACAAGAAATATATTTTGAAGCAGCCAAACATCGACGAGATGTGTAGAAGATGTGGAGAAGAACCGGAGACCGTCCAGCCTATCACTGCAGCATGTGAACAACTAGCACTTACCGAGTACATAAAAAGACATGATGGAGTAGCAGAAGTTATACACGAGAAACTGGCAGAAGCAGCTGAACTAATTGAAGACAAATGCCCATAGTATAAGTACAAACCAGCAAACGTGCTGGAAACCGACAACTTCAAACTGTACTGGAATCGCAGCATTATTACGGACAAAACAATACCCTCCAGCCGACCTGACATAACTTTCACGAACAAGAAAACAGCCAATACCTTCGTAATAGATACAGCTATTCCAAATACACACAATCTCGCCGAAACAGTAACCGAAAAACAAAACAAAAAAAAAAAATACGAAGAACTGGCGAAAGAAATACGTGATATGTGGAAGCAGGACGCAGTACAATTGGTCCCGATAGTAATTTCGGCCACGGGAATAATTCCAAAGGCACTGTCACAAAGTGTAAAAGAGACTTAACCTGCACCCAAACACATATATACAAATGTAAAAAGTGGTAATTCTTGGCACATGTTCAATTGTAAGGAATTTCGTAAATTACACATAAGACCACCGAGCCTAATCCTGTTGATGAAATATCCCAGGATAGTTGAATATTTCCCAGCTAAAGCTGAGAAATGAGAAATTCGGATGATGATGATGATGATGATAATAATAATAATAATAATAATAATACCCGAAATCCGCAATTCGTTTCTGAGAATTGTCATGGACAACTGTCCAAAATTTATCGAGAATGTGGGGACGCTGTTACCAAAATTGTTCGCTCTAGCATTCGACTGTCCGCGCCAGCGAAATTCAGAGTTGCCGTATTGTTACGTTTTGAACGAAGGTGCGTGTGTGATGTGGTCAAAACAAAAACGGTAACGTACGACAGCATCAGGATTAGTCGCAATGTTATTAGTTGTCTGCGCCATCTGCCTAATGCAATCGGAATGTCGTGGCGGAGGTAAATACATATCCGACGAAGTTGTGCGGGGTTGCGCCCCCCTCCCCCCCCCCCGCCCCCTAGCGGCATGATTCCGCACCGTGTTGCGTAAGCCGTCTCAATTCGTGGAATTACTGTGCTATCCATAGAAATAGCCTTCGAAATTCGTGTTTGTTTGTATCCAGACGTTATGGTTAATTGTTTCGAATGCAAGATATTCTACAGAAGTGTTCGAAGTGCAGCAAACAAAATACCGTTTGCTACAAAGGACCAACAATCATCAGGGATTGTAACTTTAAAATGAAAGCTGACTATTATGCCAGATCTTCCCTTGAAAAGTTAATATTTTCACCTTGTCAAAAGGCAATGTAAATGTTACCCCAGCTACACCTGGTTATTCTGGCAATGTCTACCAAAGAGAATTTCAGAAACATAACGTTGTATGCATCACGCGCCCGACTGTTTCCCGTGCAGACATCCTGATTGCACTTGATGAAAAGCAGGTTTATACATCATAACTTTCCGGACTATGTAATTTTTACAGAAAATTTGTTACTTGGGAAGTTCTAAGTCCTCTGGAATGTTCCGCCATTTTGTCTGGTTAATACGAATAGTTACCTGAAATTTCGAAGGAACATCCTGCCTTCATGTCTCAGGGTCAAGCATCCCAGAAGCCTCAGATCTTCAAGAGCGTCATAGTGAAAATCTCAAATGCTGCTCGTATTTGCCTTGGCTCGGGAAGATCCAAATGTTGCTCGTATTTGCCTTGGCTCGGGAAGATCCAAATGCTGCTCGTATTTGCCTTGGCTCGGGAAGATCAAAATGATGCTCGTATTTGCCTTGGCTCGGGAAGATCCAAATGCGGATACTGTTATAGTACTGTGCGTGGTACGTCCTCAGTGATGTTCTGGCATCTGAACGGGAAATGGGGTTCCACACGTACAAAACCAGGTTTAACCTGTTAAAGCCTAGCGGTAACTTTACGTACCGCTAGGTTTAACATTAACAAATTCTACGTGGTGCCCACATTGCGTTTATGTGTTTTGTACGGATCTCAGAACAAACAGCAACTTTTGCCTTATAAAACATTAAGAGACTGGTTTTTATAACCGAAGTGTAGAGTGTTTACCGCGCGATACGCACTGAGTCCTTATATAAAACAGATACGCTTCGTGTTTAAACGGTTAATTAGAGGTTATGTGTTTGTATATTTTAAACTGTGGGGATTTTCTACAGCAGACCACTTAATTTAAAACATTTAGGTACTCCATCGCTGAACTTCGTGTTTCTTGTCCGAGACGAACTCTCCTTAAGACGCTCGCCAACATTTACCGTTGTGAACAATGGAGGCCCGCTATGTGGAACACAAAAGTGTTTCCTTTCTGCTAGATGATTGGTACCGACAGCACAAAACCCTTAGAGCACAGTGCTGAATGACCAGCGGCCCGCCCTTTCGTCTTTTTGTCAATGAATAGGTAAGGACAAGATGCTTGCCACCCTTGCGGCACAAGTGTCTGCACAAACACGATTCGTAAGTCGTTAAACTGAATAACAGCACTTCCTTTGCAGCTTTCTAATTTGTATCCCGCACCTGTAACTGTGAGGATGAGCGGGAACATTAAAAATTCGTACAAAATTTGGGTGAAACCATGTGAAGCGAAGGGAGCACTTGAAAAAACAGTACTTGGTGTAAGAACAATGTTAAAACGGACCTGAAAGTCGTAGATACGAAAGTGTCGATTGGATTCAAATGTGAACACGGGAAGAGATGCGGTTCCAGCTGATGTCAGCGAGCCTATGCGTTGTAATAATTGCCACTCGTACTGTTTAATATTTTCGGTAAATATATCGATTAAAATTTCACCTGCTGTTTTCTGTTTCGAAAATTGTAGTCTCAAAAGTTTCGCATTACCATATTCGTGCTACACGTGCCACTTGTCTGTCAAAGCCAATATAAACTCGTGCGCAGATGTAGTCAGACGTCACAAACAACGTACCTTATTTTGCAGTCTAAAAAAAAACACTTTCCCCACCACAGACGTCGTCACCGCCTCTACATCGGAATCGCAGAACATACAAATACTACAGGGACGGTATTTTATCTGACAGATATCTTTTGTCGCTTGCGGCCGGCCAGTGTATCGTATAAACTGTAACCGCTGAGTGGCGTCTTCACACGCGCCTGGGAATATCGGAGGAATATTATAAGCGATATTGACCACGTAGAATAATGATAATATGTAAGGTTATGGGCTGATGTGCAGTGCTACAGGTTAAGGTAAAAATATCCCCATATCTGCTTGACGAATTTTGACAAATTTGCATTGTACGATGAAACAGTCTTTAAAATAATAATAGAACGCTTTCTCGTGTTCGTTTCTGTTTTGAGAGAGAGAGAGACAGACAGACTTTTAGCAGAAGCGTTGCTTTGAAGTGCATGGTTTATGAAAACTGCGGAAAATGTGAAAGTACAAAACTAGCCTTGGTCGTAACATAATTACTGCGGCCCATTCAGCGGTAGGATGCAGGCTTCACTGAGTATCACTTCCGCACACAATCTGTGTCATACTGGATCAAAATGTGGTCGTCAGTCTTGCGCTCAACAAAAGCGGACCTGCTCAAGGGTTTAACACAAACAATAAGCATATGGTGAGCCCATGGGAAACACGACGTCCTAGGGGGTTATTCCTTTCTTGTGAGGAAATCAATGTCGTCGGCGTCGTAATGTGATTGGGCTGTTTAGTCGTTTGCTTTGTGATTATTCTACTCCGAGAACTTCAAAACGTAACCGTAAAGGTTCGTGTCTTGTGTTTCTAGAGTTAGTGCCGGCGTTTCTTTGTTGTGACGCGTGAATTTTCCATACTTCCTGAATATTTTAGCCGCCTTTCGTTAACTACGTATCGTTACGAAGGCGTAAGTAGATGATAATTTATTCTTTAGGTGTGGTTTACAGTTGCTGCGCTTCTTGCACTGGCCGGACAAATGGTACATCGATAGTGAAGTAAATAACAGACCTTGAAAGATGATCACGCAGGGCACAGAGAACTTTAGGACTGCAGATATGCCGCAGCGTTACGTGTAATTTTGGTGGTAGCAATAAATGAGGACTGCCAGTAAGCCAGGTTCCTCACACGGACATCTGTTGTCGCAAAGAAAACTGGGAATGGGGTCGCTTCCCTTATTCTGGAGGATATTTTCTGGTAGACACGAGTTTCTTGTTCGGCTTAAAAAGAGTTGAGAACTACAGCGTTTCAGCCTCACTTAGCAGGATTACAAATGGTCTCCATGCCCTTTGTATTCGCCGACTGCTTGTTTCCAAGGGGTATACAGGTAATTTGTCATCAGAGAAAAGGATCGTTTCTTCAATTCTTTATGATAGTTTTATTATCTGTGCTGTTCTATTGAGTCCCGCAAAAAGGATTCGCTGGGATGCATGGCGACTATCAAGTCATTGCGAGTAAAGGAGGGAAATTTATATTTGTATCGTGTGTTTTTTCTTACGTAGATACTTGGAAATGCCAGCAACTACAGGTGGAAGGTAATCTCGAGGTTTTACAATCTCGTGTGAGAATGAATTAACTACCGAGATGTGCATTAGACTAATGGAAACAGCAACCACGGGCCTGTGCGGGGTGGGAGTGTTCTGGGTGTGGGTTTTGGATATAGAGTTCATAGGTACAAAACTTAATGTATCATCTTAGCAGAATTATTATTTGTGTAACCCTTTAAAGACGAAGCGTATCTGTTTTATATAAGGACTCGGCGCGTACCGCGCTGTAAACACTCTCCACTTCGGTTATACAAAACCAATCTCTTAATGTTTTATAAGGCAAAAGTTGCTGTTTGTTCTGAGATCCGTACAAAACACATAAACGCAATGTGGGCACCACGTAGAACTTTTTAATGTTAAACCTGCTCGTATGTAAAGTTACTGCTAGGCTTTAAAATGTTAATGTAACACCCGACTATGTTGAGGAGCATTGAAGAGCCGATCTGGCTAGTGTTGTGCCGCCACGCCACTAAAACTGAGAGGCATGTACAAAGGGGTCTATACTCTGCAGCCAGTGAACGTTACATACTAATATTCTACAATAATTTGAGGTTCTCTGAGCGGTAAATGTTTTTGGAATCGGGAATATGCATTGTGTAGCTTAATAAACGGCCAGGTGAGGAAATGGACAGATTCCTTACTCAACTAAGTGCCATAATTTTGCGCTTCCGCGCATGCGTTGTTGTGAAAACAGATCACGGTTCTGTTAGTGGAAAGCGATGTGGTAGGGACATAGCCGCCAGTTTGCGAAGTGGAATTTCTGTACGAGAATGCGCCAATGTTACCGACTGGTTTGTTTCCGAGTTGGTAAAATAGCGTATATGAAAACAGACTTCGGAGTAAAGATCTGAACCTGCAATAGAAACAACAAGCAAAGAATGGAGAAGATCACCAGCTAAGTTCCGTGCATCATCACACCAAGCAAGCGGGCAGATACGCATTTTGATTGAAAAATCTCACGCAGCAATTGGCAGACTAGAGGACACCAGAAATAAAAGTGGATATTATGAATGAATAAATAGAACTCCATAATTATTCGTACGTGGGGTGCTTGAGTTCGAATCTCTGGACCCACGCTCCAGAATTCCCCCCAACTTTAGACCAATTACAGTCGATATTAGGAAAGTACTGTGCGGTGTCAGGATGTGTAACTATGAGCCTTCTTTGTTTGGTGATGCAGCCTATCCTTCCGGTTGCATGACGAGCACTGTATCTTGTCCTGAAAGCGTACTGAAGACGTGAAGTTAAAGACCCACGTATTCTCGACTCCTAACTACATGGAGGAGTGACGAGCTTCACGCTCCGGCAGCTGTCACCGACATGTTCTGGACATGCGACAGAATGTGCTCTTGCGAGTGATCTAGCACGTCTTCGTAATTGGGAGGTCCCACGTTCAGATCTCAACTCAAACAATTTTCCTTAGTTCGAACAAAGGCAGGAGCCATATTCTACTTAAAATTAGGACACGAACCTTTTTGTCCAGCATCCGTTCAGTTTATTGGTCACTGATTAGCGTACCATTTAACGCTCCGTAATTTGAGCTGTTAAAGCGTCATTAAGAAACCATAAATATTATATAGTATAAACCACAGTAATTCAACGGCGTCGACTTGTCTGATGAAACATGAGACAGTCACGGGGCCGATCCCCAAGCCAAGGAGCCCTGTGGAAGCCAGGAACTGGATGCAGTTGTTACGAAGTGAGTGTCTGTTGGAGTGCCTTTCGGTGAGAAGTTGGACTTCACGCTTTACGATTATTCGCGACGCCCGAACCCAAGTTACTTCAGCGATGTATCAAAATAGTATTATTGTTAATTAACTAAGTGACATTTCAAAGACTAACACTAACCTGAATTGTATATAAAGATCCAGGTCGTACCGCACAGTAAACACTCCGTGTCGGTAACAAAACCAACAAGGTTTACCTATAGTGAAATAATCGCTGGTTGTCCTGAGATCCGTACAAACATACAAGTACGCTCTGAAGGCAGAGTGTAGATTTTCTGTGTATGGAAGCCCGCGGTACGTATAGTAACCACTGGGAACTGAAGGATTAATTCGGACGCAGACGGTGACTAAAATTAAAAGTGAGTCTCACTCGAATTTCTCATGAAGTTGAACATAAAGCGCATGAAAACAGTAAACTGTACACTGAGCAACATGAAACTCTAAACTTGTGTCATATTTTTTCTTTGTATATCTGAAGCTACAATATTTTATACGAGAAAGTAAAATGTAACAAAGAACCATAATCCTATTATTAAAGGTTCAAAACATTTTGCCGGGGGGCCGGACGAATTTTTTTTTTCTTTGCAGACCTTACTTTGCACACCGGCCAATCTGATAGGTATAACAAACAGGTAGAAAAATAACCCATAAAGTAATAGTTCAAGTTTCTAACTATGACAAGAATAACGACACACATCTTGTGGCTTTCGTATAAATAGGAGAGATTTTCTAATGGACAGAACAGGTACAATCATAGGCCTCCTATTGCAATGAGATCCCGCCTGAAGGCTTGTAGCCTGTGATAAACGGACGGATTCATGGCCCTGGTGGCACAATATTGAAGTTGTACAAGTACCTATTTGTTATGGGTGGGGGGGAGTTTTTAGACGCGTTATGCAGGCTCTTAAGTGTTCTGAATAGAAATTATGAACAGAACTGACAAAGAAAGCAATATGGACAATAAATTTATTATATCACAATACAAGGATCGGAAGAGAGTTTGAAAATTGATTTTGTATAGTTAGGATAGTTGTGTATTATTGTGGTTTACTTCATAACTTGAGCGACAGAGGTCTCTTCATCACATGTCACGGATAAGTGACTGTCGGCGTGTTCTCTGCAGGTAACCAATAGCGAGTGATTCTTCAACAGTGTTCACACATCTCGCCTTCTGTAACATAAGTGTAGTGTTGTGTTCAGAGAGGCCTCCTGCTGGGACGTTAAAAAGATGTCCTTATTTTTTTTAACAAACCGAGAGTCTCCGTGCCACAACCATGGTACTTAACGCATGAAAGAAATCTGAACATATGAGTTAACTCACGCTGAGCTTTCGCACCACAGCACTTCAGTTGGTGGTAAACCCTCTTTAGAATCGTTAGGCAGTTTAGACGGTTTTTATGGAAGTTTTTTTCGTTAAGGCAGTCCATAACTCTGCTGTAAGTAGAATGTTCCTATCACGAATGCCGGCGCAGTCACATCATCAGTTACCGATAAGGTCGATTTCGCGGTACAGCACAAGAATTGTACTCTGGATATACCCGGTTAGAATTCAGGTTGGGTCCCCTGCTACCCTGACATTGGTCCTTTCGTGATTTTCCTCAGCCTCTGCAAGCCACTGCTCGGATAGTGTCTTAAAGCAGGTTACGGCTTCCCCCGTACTACTTATCACTGAATATGACTCGACGCTAGCGTCTAAATTTTAAACAGGGCCATGAAATGTAAAACGAGGTAATCATATATTGAACATTGGCTTTTAAAGTCTCATCACCAAAATGGAAAACAATGTAAAACCACAGAAGATATCAGATGGCAGATGCCGTGGTAGCTACCGAAACAGTACTTTCCGAATACAAGTAAACCCGGTGTAAGTAAGAGAACCGACACCCAGATAGCAGAGTCCGAAGATTTAACTCCACAAATACCAGAATGTCACTCGAGGTAATTCCGATCGAGTTCCCTTTCCTGTCAGCGCAACGACCTGCTGCCCTAAGCTACATGTTAATGTTATTCCTTATCACATTTTAGTCTTCTAAAGAACCCCGTGCCCCAAAACATTCTTCTCCACCAGCGCTCCTAATGTCTATGCTGTCTGTACGTATGGGCGGTATATTCGTTTGGCGTATCTGGGGGGGGCGGCGGGCCAAGAGTGGTGCGGCGGCCTCGGGCGGCAGAGTCCGCTCCTTAGCGGCGAAGTGGACAGGAAAATGAACATGTTATGTGGAAAAAATATGATTTTACGCTCAAAATTTTTAAATTATTGAGCGAAAATAAACGGGAATTCAATAAATAAATGTGAGTTTTAAGGTTTATAATTTATTTTAGGGGGTGGCCATTGTGATTGCTGGCCCTGGGGCGTCAAAAATGTAGTAGCTACACCACTGGGTATATTGATCGAGCACGCCCGTTCGGCGGTAGTGTCACACAACTGTCCACCGCACTGCTGTGGTGGGTAGCGACTACCAAGTGATGTGGATAGGTTTACACCTCAGAAAATGGGTAGCGACCTAATTTCTGAAAACAGTGGACCAGGCAGCTGTTCTACTTGTTAGACACGATAAGCAGCGACACATTTTGCCGTTCTATTAACCTTTTAAAGCCTAGCGGTAACTTTACATACCACCAGGTTTAACATTAAAAAATTCTACGTGGTGCCCACATTGCGTTTATGTGTTTTGTACGGATCTCAGAACAAACAACAACTTTCGCCTTATAGAACCTTAAGAGACTGTTTTTTTATAACCGAAGTGGAGAGTGTTTACAGCGCGGTACGCACTGAGTCCTTATATAAAACAGATACGCTTCGTCTTTAAAGGGTTAAAGGTAAGAAATGCAGGGCATTCGACATATTCTAGGGTCCACACTGACAGGGTAATTGACGTCATGAACGTGCATAAATTTTCTGTATCTGATCGGGGCCCCCCCCCCCCCCAACACAGGTCACCTTTGAATGTCGAGTGTTATGGCCGAGATACTAGAAACACGCAGACGTCTTACTCTGGAGGTTGCAGTGTGGGTTATGTCAGACCTGATGGTGGGTTTTAATTATATTCCTCGGTCCTTCCAGGAAACTGTTGGGTCAGTACTTCAAAGAGAGGACATGGTTTCCTACTTCCGTGCCCTCCACAAACTGTTTTCCCATTTGACATTTTATAACCTGTACAGGGAAGAAAAGTTGTGAAAATAAAAAAAAATTGGTATTGAGGTTACACTACTGGGAAGCCAATCAAGCCGCAGTGCATTTTAATTTCTTACAAACAGTAATAAGAACATGACCGACGTGCGAACTTGCCAGTTTGATCAAGCCGTTAAGGTTTAGAGTGGGGCATACAGCACTAACAAGTGAAAGGTTAAGTTCACCCTAGACCAGGTCATGGAGACCCGGACGGGGAGCAGAGGTATAGCTGTACTCTTTCTTTAGCCTCGGCGCAAGACGCGAGTGGGAGGTCAATGCCATGCCCCGTCCGCTTTGCCCCCGGGAAATAGACCGGCACCCATTGTGTAGTAGCTTGGGTGGGGCCCAGGGCCGGTTTTAGTAGCTGGAAGCAGGCTGATTTGTGACTTCCACGGAACGACAGTTCGTACCAATTATATTCCAGATATTTACACGGAACAGCGTCCTTCCTGAGACACTAACGGGTTCGCGGCTAGTCAAGAAGTTCCGCACTTTATGGAACCCGAAGGTTCATTACACATTAACAGCCCGCCACCATTCCCAATCCTGAGCCAGATCAGTCCAGTCCATGCCCTCCCATCCCACCTCTTGAAGATCCATGATGCTGATTTCCGGCCACTGTCGTAAGTGACCCCAACTTACAGAGGCTCCTCGCGTTCCAAATGCCGAATCTTGATGTCGCTTTTCCATTGCTTAGTTTGTACCAAAGGATCAGTCCAAGTCCGAGGCCTTGTGAAGTGATTCGTAACATGGCAGTTTTTTACGGTGAGGAATTGTTAGCACCTCGCCCAATCTCCAGATTGGAGGAGCACCCCCTGTCGGCTATCCTCGACTGCTTATTGAATATATTCGCAGTACCCTCCATCTCTGGAGGCAGTTCCTACATTCGCAACCTGTGGGCGCGCCATGCAATAGTGACAAGGACCCACTTATCAGGGAATTGTGATCCAAATAGTGTACATTTTAGTCTCGGCTGTGGCAGTTTCCTGGTATAGTTTTGGATTCAACGAAACTTTAGATTCTCTGTTACAAATCATCTGTAGAAATCTTCGGAGTTGTGTATGAGGCGAGGGTTCGTGCAAAATCAAGAGTGCCGTTGGTAAGAAGAACTAATTTACATTAGAATCTTCCAGTTTTAAGCACCTCGACCGAACCCTAGAAACAAACTGCTTCCTTATTTTCGTTCAGTAACGTGTGTAACCTGACTCAGGCGGGCTAAATACCTGTCAGTTTGTCGGTGCCCCTACGAGTGATGTCATCATGTTAACGTCTTACGTCACGCCGGGACTAGGTTGAAGGGTACAGCAGGGCGTAGCACGTAAATGTTCAAACCGTAGCAGAGCCGCGCGGGGGGATTATATACAATGGAACCCGGTTGCAGCCACATCGGTTTATACGACACGTCGTCTATAGCGTCAGCTATTGTGTGGTACCAAATCATTCCTCACCGTTAGCCGTAACAATATTTTGCTCGGTTATAACAATACTCGTTTACAACAACACAAAATATTCAGCCCCTTTCATGACGTTAGAACGGAAATGCACCGTGTATTGTTCGGTAAGTTTGATGACACCTCGTCTACTAGATCGCAGCACAAGTCGCGTGTTCTGCTTCTTAAATCTTTCCAGGTTGGATTTTGTTTTTTCTTTAATATTCTGTTATGTTTTCATGACAACATGGCCTATTTATGTTGTTGCAAACGACAGATAAACTGCACAGAGAAAGCGAAAGATATCTTCTATTAATATTCCTCAAGAAAAATGGGGATACGTAAATCGTAATGACTGTAATGTGGTTTGCTGCAGGTGTCATGTGAGTGATATCGACTTTTCCTGGAGGAAGTTGTGAGAACGAGGCGCCAAGTTGCTGCTTCTAGCTCTGAATGTGTCTACCTGTTATTACTGGCAGGGCGTCAACTTGGCGACAATAGTTTGTTTTTCGTTACGACTGCCATGTTAAAGTGATGCCTCCAGATTGCATGCAAACATACGTGCAGAGATAGCACGGCTGTGTTACTGCTCTGTACCATCTTACAAACATTTTCTTCTGGGTTTCAAAAGTCAATATTTGCATAGCTTTATATAAAAGAGGAATATCTTGGAAACAGTGACGCGAGAGACTCTTGTATACGGTCCGCATGTAACATACAGTTAACGCGCAATCTTGGCTAGTACAGCCCGGATATGAAATGCGGACGCTTACAAAATATGTCTTCAGAGAGGCAGACCGAGTTGTAGGTTTACCTCGAATGACGGACTTTGGGGTTCTTGCATGGTGTAAGACGAGCTTGTTTCGACGTTTCGGAGGAACGTGCTGCCTCCATCTTCAAAGTAGCTGAATTTGCTTCATGTGGCTGCTGAAATGACTGGGAAAAGGAAATATGTCCATTGTGTAAGAAAGTTGGAAGAATTTGGGCCAATCATAGCTACGGAAGTGGGAACAGGGACATCTCGAATCGGCATAAGGTGTCTTTTCTTCCCCTTTCCGCCGCTCTGATTGGCTACAATCCTTGCAGCATTCCTATATAATCGACACAGTCCCTCATCTCAGTCACTTCAGCATCCACCTGTACGAAATTCGGTCATCCCGAAGATGGAGGCAGAGCGTTACGCCGAAACGTCGAAACACCCTACACCGTGAAAGAACACGAAAGACTACAGTTAGGTTAACCTGATCATTAATGCCATTGACTTGTGTGTAGGCGGTACACAGTTCAAACATCGCCGTTCATTTCGGCTGTTCTGAATAAGGTTTGTCGTTGTTCTGTCTCCGTACGCATATGCTGCACTAAACGTTATGTTTGAGTGGTTATCATTCCCGCTTCGAGTCAGGGATTTCTGGGTTCAAATCTTTGTCCGGGGACTGGGTATCGTGACAGGATTTCGTCGTTGTGCACACTTCACCCAGACAAATGCTGGAATACTGCCATACAAACAGGCAACTACCTCGTACGGCTTCCTTCCAAAATCATTTGTAATTTATCACAAGTATGCTGTCCTTATACGCTGTAGCTGGAAAGGCGCCATTAAATAAACAAAAGAGTCCATGGATGTATTAAGTAAAGGTAAAGCTTTCCCGTAACAAGTCATGAAGACTCAGACGGGGGTTGGGATCATAGCCGTAACGTGGCTAATAACATTTGAGCGAGGGGGCAGAATCGACCATGCCTACATTCTGCGTCCCGTAAAACGCAGGATTTTCAATTTGTGCCGTTACATCACCCAAATAATCGTTTAGAAAATATCCTATTTTTTGATTTGTCATTCTTCAACTCAGTAAACAAAAAATATTCTTAGGTAGAAAATATATTGAAGGGGCATTTGCTCCCCCCCCCCCCCACCTGCACCCCGCAGATTACGCTTATGGATGAAATGTTGGGCGTCCATCCTTACTTTGACCCTCCGCAGAACTGGGACAGCAAAGCTGTTAGCTCTACGCGCCAGATATATTAGGATTGTACCTACGAGTACGCCATTATCACTTGCTTCTACATACATCCACTTTAATCGTCAGTATTATCCCTATACGTAACATCTTTGCTAATCAAATTCCGCAGAAAAAATAAAAACGTTAACCCTTCAATGCCTTCCTCTCTGCACTCTGTGCGACTTCTAATTCCTTTACATGCTACTGCCCTCGGTGCACCGTACGGTCATGACGTCATTTAAGGTTACAGTAAATTTAATATCCCTTAGTCCCGGAAAGTGGTTGGAATTTAAACCCCAGCGTCACTGAAGGGCTAAGCTACGTCCAAAGCTTAACCGTAGAACTACTGTCATGGAAGGTAGGCGTCTACAATGGCAACAGCACACAGCAGGTTTGTAAATTTTATATCGGATCGAGTAACATAAGGCGTCTTCTTGCGATGTGATTCGTAGGTAACGGGAATTGTATTTCACTAGTCCTGGTTATGTTGGAATCTTAAAAATAGACGATTATCACTTCATCTTGCTTTTACAAAGAAACTCTGCTGTTAATCGTCACCATAGCTCCCACCATTCGCCACAACATTTATGACGAAACAGCAAGAATTTAATTCCAAGAAATAAGCTCATAAAACATAAACAAATAATATATCGAGTAAAGTACACAACACAAATTTATTATCATATCTAATACGGTGTGAGTTTATATTTGGTGAGGCATGTTTACTGAATTCACTGACACTTGTAAACCAAGGAATACTTTAATATCGCATACGACATACATTTGTTAAATCTCGCCCAATGAAACAACAATAGCTCGCATTATCACTGTTACCTGAGGTTTGTATAAGAAAGATAAAGCGAATGCCGAATTTTCCCTTCGGTGAAGAAAACAGCCAGGGCATTATTTATTATTGTTGCAGGGTGATTTATATGAAGTTAAACACTACCTCGGCGACTGCTTTTATGGCTCACATGGCAGATTGTGGCTGCAAGTTTGGATAGCAGATAAGTCGCTTGTAAAACACTGTTTGTTTTAGCTTAATCATAAAACTTTGTGGTAAGCACGGAACAGCTTCGGGAACGAAGAATGAAAAAACTGCTTTTTACAAGAAGACTTGGCTTAAAGTGTTTTACGTGGTGTAGGCCTTACCGCAGCCACTCAACCGCATACCGCAAGTAAGAACGAAACACAGCAACCATTAAAACAACAACAGCGATGGTGCGTAGAATTTTAGAGGTCCCACGAAATGGTACCCATAACATTTCAGCATTTTGTTTTCTGTGTGTGTGTGTGTGTGTGTGTGTGTGTCTTGGCGTTTAGTTTGTTTATTCCTTTCTATCTTTTACAGTAGAGCGTCAATCATCCGAACCGTCAATTGTCCAAACCACCGCCGGAAAAAAAAATACCAGGTGCTGTACTTTCCAGTTACTGGTTACTGTACTGAAATATTACTAAACCGGTTAATGCATTTGTTTCCGATTATTTGTTTATAAAGGTAACGCAGTGCTTAAAAATATAACCTTGTATACACTAACTTAGTTGTGATTGCACTTTGTTGGGTTTAAATCGAGTATTCTCATGCATGTTTGATTATCCAAACAGTTTGATTAACTGATTAACCGAACTTCCTCGGTCCCAATTAGTTCGAATAATCGACGCTGTACTGTGTTTTTGCTGCTGTTTCAAAGTGTGTATCTGTTGGAACATTTTTTATGATGGGAAATTGCTTCGCGATACCATGTCCGGTATTTCTCTCTCTCTCTCTCTGTCTCTCGCGGAAGTACGAGGGTTGCACCGGGGAACTAATGTAACGACATCTTTATACCCCAACATAAAATTCGTAATAAAAGAGAAATTAATATGCGAGGTGAAACTGGTGTTTGTAGTTGATATACGGTAGTTTGTTTCCATAATTTTATGACCCTTTTATTGCAGGCCGACGAACCGGGTGAGTTGTACGGTAGAGCGTCTGGCTTGCAGAAGGCAATTATTTGAGTCGAGTCTTTGGGTAATTTGTCCAGATTGCGGGTTTTGTGGCGTTTGCATGTTTTCAACAGGATAATACCATCAAGTACTCTGCACTGGCGAATATTTTATTTACCCCGTTTTGACTATGTTCGGGAATGTGCCCCAGACAAGGAATGGAGGGGCCCGTACCGCCGGTGTGGAACCGATGTTTTAGATGATGTTTGACAAGGCGCGCACGATCTGTCTTTGATCACATATTTGGAGGGCCGATCCCAGGGGCCGCGCGGCCTAAGGCGTAGTTCTGCGGCCGAACGCTTGATGGGATCGTGGGTTCGAATCCCACCGTGGGCATGGATGTTTGTCTCGTGTGTGTGTTGTCAGGTAGAGGTCTCTGCGACGGGCCGATCCCTCGGCCAGAGGAGTCCTACCTACTGTGGCATGTGCTTGAGCGTGATGTATGAAATCACAAACACTCGACACCTACTGTGAACGAGTAGGTAGAAGAAGGAAGTACTAAGAAAGAAGAAATATTTGGAGGGGGAAAAAAACGTGTATAGAGCGTCTTGAGACTGACTGTACTTCCTCAATGATTAGAGTAAAATAAATGAGTTTTTTTGCTCCGTTTTCACGTACAGGTTCGCGTTAACGCGACGACTCGCTTTGAGGATGTGGTCACGGCCTGCTTGATACATCTCCATCTGTCACCAAGGCAACCAAGGAGTGTAATTTCTTCCCGCATGCCGCGCCTCCGCGACAGGAAATGGCGGCCCGGCCAATGGGACGGAACAAAACAAATGACAATCCACTCCGGTAGTACTAATACCAGCAGTTGGCGTAAGATGTCAGGCCTTGTCTACGGAACAAAAGCGTGAATGTATAAATGTATGAGAGTTCTGGAAGAGGCGAATAAAATTAGAAGAGCATGATATACCGCTAGACTGAAGGAGGAGACAACAGACATGATAAATTGAAGTGATTGTAGTAAGTTTCACGGGCTTGTCCAAACGTTAATTTAATTCTGACGCATCGCTAGATCCTGGTTCCGTCTGAAAAACAAAGAACAAGCATGGAAGCTCACGCTTCTCAGTACACATACATGACAAGTTGGCAAGCAGGCCTCGCATGTGTAGAACATATTATTTATTTATTGTTTGTTTAACGACGCTGTCAGTAACTTAGACCATGAATGTAAAGAATAATGAATTAGAAAGGATGGGGAAAGAAATGGATGCTGCATAGTTTAAGGTATGCCGGTATATGAACGGAGGAACTGAGGATTGCTACGTCAGGCAGGAAGTGTGTGTCTCGACCGAGATTCAAACAGGGCACTTCTCGGATGCAAGTCGTTAGCATTGCCGCGCGAACGCACTTGGTCGGCCAGTTTAGGTTTCCATGAACAATGTGATATTATTACATTCTTTTGGGGATGATGAAATTTTAATTTGAGCACTAAACCAAAGCCGTGATCCAGTACGATGTTATATTTTACTTCCGTTTCGGTTTTGTAAGTGGCCACCTTTATTCGAGGCGCGAATCTTGTTTTTCCCGTGTGAACATACCCGTTCCACTATTATCGCTTACCAGCTCTCCTAACATTAAGTTACCAGCAAAACAGAATAGACAAATGTGTTGTTTGGTAAGTAATTTCTTGAGCTCTCCAAGTGGAAATATTCCGTTACACGCAACTATATTTTATGATACAAATTTTCTAGACTACATGTTTCGACCTAATAGTCGGCCAGCATCAGGGCTGATAAAAGAACGTGTGCCACATTGGTTAGAATTACGTGTGTTTAAAGGCGCAGGTCTGTCTCTCTCTGTCTGTCTTATGTAAGAAAAACTGGTAGTGTATTTCCACGATATTCATCGTGGAAGGACCATTATACAAATTCAATTAAATATAAACAAACTGCATGAAATTAGATTTTCATAGTAGGTGTTGTGGGGTGTCTTCCAAATTTCTCCCTTTTGAGCATGAAGGCCTGCTATGGAAGTATAAGCACGTATGTGTCAGGTTTGTTCGTTTACTGTTGTAGGTAATGACGAAGCCTAGAAAGAGCCAATGAAAGAAAAAAAAAACTCACAAACCCGAGCGTTCCTAAACATTTTCATTCTTGAACAAACAGCTAGGAAGTAAGTCGTTGTAAACAGAAACCTACTACTGCTTCTGCTATGAATCCACACAGTGAAAACGGAAGCTCTAGCAAAACGAGGAGTCTGATGTCTTAGGTTCTGTTAAAAAGGCTTCTCCTTTATAACTTCCTCAAGGGGGGAAAAAATGGGGGGGGGGGGGGGGAGAAAACCCGTTACATGAAACAGGGATTTAGTGCTTTGCTAAAGCTCAGTACTACGGCTTCCTCTCCTGCCTGCAACAGGGAAGTAAGACGGACGGCTGAAGGCTTCATAAGTTCATAAGTGTAAATCTGCATGTTTAATGTAAGTCCGTGGAGCATATTCCTTGCTGGGTAGACGATAGACCTTCAGAGATCAAACATAAAAAGTTAGGAAATATTTTCCTATTAAACTGAGAGTACTCCTGTCGTGGTCTTCTGCAGAAACAGAACACCCATATTGTAGAACTAGGCTTAAGTGTGACTGTGGTTTGAATGTATGCCACTTCCTGGAGGAACAAGAAAGGTGATTTTAAAACAACAAATATGAATAAAGAGGGGGGATGGAAAAAATAGTGATAATCTCTGTGGACAGACAAGAAAGATGATGTGAATAAACAAAGCAGAAGGAAGAGAGTGCTTGAAGAATACGTGACAATGAATTGTCTTGAGCGATAATGATGATTTATGGGGTGGCGGAAGCGGAAGAAGGGATGGAAAAATGCACATTGAAATTGAGACGGGTAGGACATGCAACAGGCACGACAGAAGTATGAGTGGCATAGGAAATTTCTGTGAGAAATGCTTATTGAAGTAGCTCGCACAAGAGATCGTCAGGAATATAAATAGGAGTTGTTTTTGCACAGTTATTTAGGATACTGTAATAACTGCTGAGGATTTGTAACGTGCGGGTAAGTACAGTGAGTAGTTACGAATAATGAGACTGGAATGAAGTGAGGGTTAACGACGTAGATAGTATTAAAATATACGTAATTCTTGAGGCAAGAGTCCTTAGGGCGCATGCGTGGGATAAACATTTTCCGCGTGGTTAATTCAAAGCCATGTTGATCGGGCTCCCTTAAATCCAGTGAAAACAATTCCAAATAAAAGAGAATGCTTGACTGTACAATAAGATGGGTACAAAGAGAGGTGTTAGTTCCACACCATCGAACACCAGTCGTGTGTGCCCTACAATGAGTACCAGCCCTTCCCAATAGGGCTACACAACGTTGGTCCTGTATATCTCAGTTGGTGCTATTGTGGAGATCTTTCAGTTATATCACAAACAGTTTGATAGTCGTGCAACCAACATAATCGCCCTTACAGGGGTAGGGTTTCGACTCTTTACATATCTCGTGTTTCTGGTCTATCTTTATAGCATGGAGTTGTGCTGTTTCATCTGATAAGGTAGAATTATATACAGACAATAGGAAAATGGCCATGAACAGTGAATAGGTAAGGATTTATAACGTGGCTGTCATAATGTGTTTAAAGGTGGTGCCCCGGAATTCGCTTGGAGGGGCCAAGAAAAATTGTGACAAATCCAGTTACTAATCCGACTGAGAATCAGACTGGGTATCTCTCGATAATAAGCCCACACAAAGATTCTAGAACCGGAAAAATGATGCAGTGCGATATTGGTATATAGTTACAGACGTTTCGGAAGAGCTTGTTGCCTCCATCTTCAGGATCCAACCTGGGCCTTGAAGATGGAGGCAGGAAGCTCCTTTGAAACCTCGGTAACTATATACTCTGTACAAGACGTAGTATCCCAGAAGTCTTGAGTCTTCATCAATACCGCTCTGAGAATCTCAAATTACGCAAGCCTGCAAAAGTTCCTGCTGTGTTTCCACATGATGATGCACACCGAGGCAGGTGTAAGCTGTTGGCATGGTGGTAACAAATAGTGGTAAGGGACTTGTAAATCCGATATGTAAATATTAATATTAACCCTTTAAAGACGAAGCATATCTGTTTTATATATAAGGATCTAGTTTGTACCGCGCAGTAAACACCCTCCGTCTCGGTTATAAAAACCAATCTGTTAATGCTGTATAGGAAAGTAATCGCCGTTATTCAGAGATTCATACAAAACGCATAAAAACAATGTGGGCACCACGTAGAATTTTTTAATGTTAAACCTGGTGGTACGTAAAGTTACCGCTAGGCTTTAAAAGGTTAAAGTAGGTGTAGTCCTCCCCTGTCAGCATATACATCTGAATAGCTGATATGTCTACAGCAGTCGAGGAAAGTTAAATACAGTCGAACCCGGTTATAACGACATCGATTTGTGCGACACCTCGTGTATAACGTCAAGATATCCTGTGGGACCAATTAATTCCTCATTGTTAACAATAACGTTACACTCCTCGGTTAGGACAACAGTCGTTTATAACGACACGAAGTATTCAGTCCCCGTCATGACGTTATAACCGAGTCCATCTCTATTGCCTGAAGTCGTCACACGTTTAGACCAGTATTTAATGTGCAGTTGATGGAAGTTTGTGGCTGCAAGCCTACTTATGGAGACAAATTACTTAACATACATGTATTACCAGTTAGCACTGGGTGTGTTCGTACATCAAAACGCGTTAATTGGACCATCAGCTTGCTGGCCGACCATTAGAAAACTATACTGATTCACTTAACGATGAACTACATTGGCTTATCTCCGTGGAGACGAAACAGGATCAGTGTCCGTAGTTACCCAACACGGAGTCGCTGTACATAACGAGGGGAGATAATTCAGCGGGCATTGTAAAGCTATCAGAGAAAGGTTGCTAAAAAACGATAAGTTGAACCCCGTCTACTGTATTGTAGCTTCTGCTTCAAATAAAAGTACCTACATGTATTCTGATTGGTTGAACAATTTCTGGATCGTGCAATCACACCTGCTCTTTTCACCCCACTCCACTGTTTCGGTCAACAATAAGCCAATACAAAAAGATGATGTCCCAATTTGTTTATACGCATACAACACCGGGGCAAGGCGGACTGGAGGAGAGTGGGGTTCTGCCCTTTCAACAGCTGGGACCTTGGTGCATTTATTCACAGAGCAATAATAATTGCCTGTCACGGCCTATACACACCGGAGCGGAGGGGAATTACCGGAGCGTGAGATACTCTTAGGCGAAGTATATGGCTCTTGGGCTAATGTTGGAACACATCATGGAGGGAAGTGTCATATCATAATATACTTCATATTTCTATCTTCCTTCTTGCGACGTACTGATTTATCGATTTGTTGTGTATTATATTGTTATGTGAATGCAAACGACTAAGAAGCTGGAAAAAAAGCAAACACCGGGTGGGTCATAGTACAATATGTAAGATGTAAGGTGTGTCATAAATTGGCTGACAGTCTGTAAGACACAACAAAGGGGCTGAAAATGGGTGTTGATAATAAGCCAGAAAGGACAGGAGAATCAAATAAGGTAGTTGGAATATTTGTCACCCTAATGCAAGAAATGCGTAGGACGACAGAAATGCCATGGAAAGCCCGGCTTTAACAGTTGCGTGGTTAGATTTATCAGTTATATTTTTAAGAGGTTGATGAGTTGGAATTCTGTGCATTGCATTCGTAGTCGCAAGAGAACAAAAAACCTAAATAATAATGGCGATTATGGTAAATCTGTCCATTATTTACCTTGTATTTAACGTGTAATTTGAATGCAAATCATACCATTAGGTGTTAACTTCCAATATGCTTCGATCCTTGGATAATCTAGAGGGAGAGCATACTGGAACATAACACTGGAATGTGAGAGTACCAGAAATGTTTGCATCTATGAAATATAAAGAATAAAGGAGGATATTAATAAAATATGCTACGATGGTATGACTTTTATTTAAAGTACATGATGGTGATGTGAAAATTTCTGTTCAAAATCGCTTCACATTTCTAGGTTTACATATCAGCTTTTAAAGTAACAGTTTTCGCCCTTCTAGTGTAATTACAGTAAATTAGTAGCCGCAAATTTAAACAATTTCTTCTGTGTTCCTTGTGGTTATATTTTTCATCGAGGGCTTGAAGGAATTTCTTTGTCGACGTCAGTAATTTATGCGCCAGTGTTTCTCAAAATCCAAAAACAGAAGTCTGCAGTTCAGTTGCCACCATTCGAAAGATGGCGGTTTCGAGCCCTGTAGTGGTGTGATAATATTTACCCAGAATATTAAAATAACAGGTACAACGCCGCGTTACTTACCAGATTCGCACCAGTCCGTACGTCACAACCGCTGCTGTAGTTCTGCTGGAAATAGCAGCAACTCCTGTGGACCGAACTAGTTCAGCTACGTTATAAAGCGATGCTTACGTTGTATGGCCTATCAACTGTACGTGCTATTCAAAGACGCGTGAGAAAGGCAAGAAGGCTTCTTATGAATTATGACTTATTACGGAGGTGCAAAGAATTCGTCGTAAACTACAGTCGAACTCGGTTATAACGTCATGAAAGGGACTGAATCCCTTGTGTCATTATAACTGAGTGTCGTCATAACCGAGGAGTGTAATGTTATGGTTAGGAGTGACGAATTAATTGGAACCACAGTATATCTGACTCTATAAGCGAGGTGTCGCATAAATAGACGTTTTTATAACCGGGCTGGACTGTATTTAAAAGTCACTGTGCTGCACCCTGTCCGGAGAGAAGTGGGAACAATGGGAACAAATTTAGACGGCACCTGGTTCGAATCTCAGTCACATTACTGGCCGTCTTGACTAATTTTTCACAGTTCCTGTCAGTGTCTCGGACAAATTTCAAGACTGAAATACCTCACGGCCGTCTCCGCCTATCAGCATGTGTACATCCGACACTGTAAAACCTGCGAAGTTGAAGAAGTGTCGTTAAGTGACCTGCTACTCAATTTATGACACTCCAGGTAAATATGAAGACAGCACGTTTGAACCGTGCAACAGTGGCATCCTCACAAGTCCTAAACCTACATACTGTTCATTCAACGCTGTAAGCTACTGCAGTTGAGGTAGAGTTGTTAAATAACTTAATGATCAATCACGAAATCATGGTTCATTAAGGTTTGCTATCCACGGATTTATGATGGGAAGAAGCCAGACTGCGTCCCCCCCCCCAATTCCGGCCCCCCCCCCCCCCCCCCGCAGTTGTCTATTACTAATGCCAACCTCAGGTGTCGTCATATGAGATGAATGTACTGCCTGCCCGTATTTTGCTTGGTTTGCCCATTATCTTGTCCATTTGAATTATGCGATGAAGAGAGACGTACACGCTTCCCAGCCCAAAATAAGTTACACGGCTGTTAGCTTCACAGTAACATACCATGCTTGATAACATCTTCTTTTATGTTACTTTCCGAAAGAAAGGGTTTACTGAATGCGCATTTGTGTATGTTCCACAATATCCATTTGTGTTTTTGGTTCAAAAATACCCCATACAAAACGTTTACTAAAATCGCCTTGCAACTGAGAATTCATCATTCCGTGACACCTGGAACTTAGACGTTTACAAGGCAGGCAAAGTACGTATAACGTTAAGTGTGGTGCGTTCGCATAATGTTTATACCTCCTCGGATATATCAAGAGGCTGATAACATTTCACTCCAAGTGAACACTTTTATGGCCATTTAATGTCGCCGGCAACAACAAAACTTACTTACGTCAATATGTAAACTGCCCGATATTTTTGCTAGATTTTAATCTCCCTCTTAGGCCGAAATATCTTCCTCAGCACCCTGCCCTCGAATACCTTCATCCCGTGTTCTTCCCTTAATATAAGAGACCAACTTTCACACCCACATACAAGAACAGGCTAATTTTGGTAGGTCCGCGTCACCACGGAATGGCATGTCTTCAGGTTGCGGGGAGAGGAAAAAACACTGCAGATGTGGACGGTAGGTGCGAACGTATCGAGTAAGCAGTCGCGTAGAGCCTACAAGTGGTGGTCCTCCAGTGTGAGGATTGGGCGAGGTGCTAAAAATTGCTCACCGTAAGAAATCAGCATGGTACGAAATGTGGCACAGGTGTTCGGACTTCGGATAGAGCCTATAAATATAGAATGTCATACATCCGAACGCTCGGTTTGTGTATCAATGATCTCTGTAGAGTTTTATTTTCAACAATTATCAGTTTCCGTTCTGTCTTCACAGTAGTAAAGTTTCTCACTGATACAAAAAAGTCACAGTTTGTAATAATTGTCATGATGTGGATCTGGTGTTCGCATTTTCGCGACACGCTGCCCATACGCACAGGGCACACAACTGCAAGTTTCGTAACATGTCGCACAGAAGAAATTTGTAGTAAAGACAAGCCTCTACAGAGTTAGTTAGCTGGTTTGTTGCACGTAGCATGTCGATATTATCATAACTAAACTAACTACATGTTGTAGCATCCTCCATGAGAAACTACCAGTTGCTAAGCTAGTCAGTATGTTCCCGCGTGTATGGAACCGGAAGATTTATAATCTTATTTTCGAGAGTGTAGAATGAAACAAACGTGAAGCACAGCTTCATTCACTGCCTTCTGTTTTGGTGTTAAAAATACATAAAAACACTACATGTTTCGGCTATATTTGAGCCATCTTCAGGTATGTGCATTAGGAACTAATCAAATACAAGTATGTATCATATGTTTGGTTAGTTCCTAATGCACACACCTGAAGATGGCTCAAACATAGCCGAAACATGTAGTGTTTTTATGTATTTTATATATTTTTAACACCAAAATACAAAGTAGTGAATAAAGTTGTGCTTCGCGTGTGTTTCATGCTACACTTATAAACGGTAACGCACAGCGGGATGGCGAACGTTAAAATTCTTACTTTCAAGAGCCGCCCCCTGTCCTTATAGCGAGCCAGATGAACCCAGCGGATGCCCTGCAATACCATTTCTTTCCAGTGTTAACAGTCTGCCACTTACGCCAACGTTCCCAAGTGGTCTCTTTCCTTCAGCTTTTCACACCAAAGCCCTGTAAACATAGGCTATCTCTTCTCCCCCATGCGTGCCTCATGTTCCCCGCCCTCGCACAGCTTTTTCGTCATTTATTAGCTTCTCATTCTCTCAGACCTTTGTGGATGAAATAATGTGATTTACTTTCATATAAAAAAGCAATATTGAATGGTATGTAGGAGTAAACTATATGTTCAGTAGTGGAATATTTGTTTTAGCCCTAATACTGACTTCTGCAATGGTAGTGGAATCAAACGAAAGGCCACCTTCATGTTCGCAATTCTCTTTTTGAAGAAAGGCTAAGGTTTTTACTGGAGCCGTAATTCAGTGAATTAAAATTTATTACAGTCCCCAAGCGGGATTTTGTGTCACCAGTAAGAGTATCTGACATTACAACGTGGGTAGTTGTTTGAAATTTTTAAGACTGTAGCGTGTTTCACTGTGTTACTTCAGTGTTTCTCCAAAGATCCGCGATGTTTTGCCTTCATTATTTTCAACAGCAGTTAACTAAGTGTGCTATTTGCAGAAGACATCTTGTTTATCCCCGTTTCTTTATCTTATCTCTTCGTGCTGTTGTTCCGATATTTTTGTTTCATATATTTGTGTTTTATGTACTGCGCCTTTTCGGAGTGTGATTTATATTAGTCATAGTCACTGTCCGCAAAGCGCAGTACGTAACGGGAACAAGGTGAGGTAAGTGTAGGTACTGACTGACTGACTGACTGACGACGACGACGGCGACATCCGATATGTAAGTTCAGTATTAAAAGGGTTGTTGAAGGTAAAGTTGTCACGTACATGCCATGAAGGCACTGGGGAAGTAGAAGTATAGCTCCACTGATTCTCACCTTCGGTGGTAGCTGGAGGTGAGTGATCAACGTCACGCTCCGGCCTCTTTACGCCCCCCCCCCCCCCCCGGGAAATAACCCCGGCACTCATTCAAGCGGAGGCAGGGTGAACTTCCGAACCGGTGTGATCATGTTTGGAGGTGCGAATATCTCCGACTGGGATTCGAACTCCAGTCCGTGCAGTCAGTACTTACTACGAACCCTGGTTCCAAAACGAATGTTATGTCCCAATATTTCAATCAGCATTCGGATGTAGTACTTTTTACAACGGATAGGAAAATTTGGCTTTTATGATGTTTTCAGAAGCGTCTGCAGTTTCCACCAGCAGCATCCTTTTCAGTTTTCCGTGGGGACGACCAGCAGAACTGAACGCTTGTTCAGCTGGTACAACGCAGTGATCTAAATAGCAGTGCAGCATGTGGGACCCGCAGCTTCTTATCATAATATTTACCGAGAAACACTCTTTTATAGTGTTTCCTCTCTCTGAGTGAACGAGGGAGCCGCATTAATCGAGCGACATGTCTGCCAACCTTCATTGAAATTTACCTAACTCAAGCGAACCTCATGACGTATGAAAGAATATTGAGGGCTCTTTGGGGGATAGTTTCGGAAAGCAACAACAGCTCCCGAGCGTCATCTTTATTTCCTGTGTGAAATAAGAAATTCATACAAAATCTTAGTTGGTAAAACCGAAGGCAAAAACGTAGATGTAAATGGAAGAGTAACACTGACGTGGAGCTTTGATTAACCTTTTAAAGCCTAGCGGTAACTTTACGTACCATCAGGTTTAACATTAAAAAATTCTACGTGGTGCCCACATTGCGTTTATGTGTTTTGTACGGATCTCAGAACAAACAGCAACTTTTGCCTTATAAAACATTAAGAGACTGGTTTTTATAACCGAAGTGGAGAGTGTTTACAGCGCGGTACGCACTGAGTCCTTATATAAAACGGATACGCTTCGTCTTTAAAGGGTTAATATGATGCGGGGCCGTGGCCTATATTATAGCTACTTGATTAGGATGGGGATTAGTAGCAGGATATTGTGATAGGCGTAATCAGTCGTAAGGGTTCAATAAGAGTACGAGCAGGCATTTCTTGTTTTGCTAAATATTTTCCGGTTTCAAGTTTCCATGCAATTCCCTGCGTCACGAAGTAGTGAAGCAATACGGCAATTCTGATAGGCCTTTCAGACATTTTTAAATTTATGCCTTATTTGCCAAGGCGGTTAGTCGTCGGCCCTTCACCGCTGAGGCCCTTGTTGGATTCCAGGCCAGTCCATGTGGGACGTGCGGTGAACAAAATGCACTTAATTCCCCCTGTCAGTTCTCCATCAAAACATTTCATCTGTCATCAACTCTGTATAATCTTAACAACTGACCACCCTTAACCTTTTAAAGCCTAGCGGTAACTTTACATACGACCAGGTTTAACATTAAAAAATTCTACGTGGTGCCCACATTGCGTTTATGTGCTTTGTACGGATCTCAGAACAAACAGCAACTTTTGCCTTATAAAACATTAAGAGACTGGTTTTTATAACCGAAGTGGAGAGTATTTACAGCGCGGTACGCACTGAGTCCTTATAAAAAACAGATACGCTTCGTCTTTAAAGGGTTAAAGAAAACTCTTCACTTCATTACATACGCTGTTTCTCTCTAAAAACTGTAGGACATTATCGTAGTAGTACACCCTGAGTGCACAAATGTCCTAACCAGCTATGCCGCCAGGAGCTTGTGCCCCCTGGTACGGCTACCCTTGCCGAGAAGATCGAAGGGTAGGTGTCAGACTGACAAAACAGTCAGCGAGTCTTTCTGTTAAAAACCCTAATGCTAACAAACAGCTGGTTCCGATTTCAACTTCAAAGAATTTCTGGACCAAAGGCAGACGGAGATGGTATATAAATAACGAACAACCAACAGTGAACTGAAAAGAGTTTTATAAGCAAACAAACAGTATTGTAGACATTAGATGTAGAAGGTCAGGTGAGTGGACGTTTTTGAAAACTAGTTTTGCGGTTTGGGTGTGCTCCAGATGCCGTAGTGCATGGTTTCCCCCGATCCTAGCAACAACGCTACGATACACAAATATCCTATCACGCTCGACCACACCGCTTTTGCTAAGATGCCGAGCACACAATCTATGTAGAGCATCACATTTGCATGTTTTAGGCACAAGGGTTACAATTTTGCTTTCCTAACTTGCATAAAGATCCACAGCGTGATAACTGCGCATGCGCAGATCACGGATGCGACCGCTCATGTGCAAGTGCGTATAGGTTGTCATGTAGATTGGTCATTTGTCTGGCATAAATTAAAATTGAAGAGGCTGGCACATTTTCATGAAGTTCTCCGAATAAAATTTCATCAAAAGCTGTTCATCTCTTCTAGATTTATGATGTGGACACAGACAGAAGGACGGACATAGATATTTTAATAAGCACTCCACAGGGACCGGGCCCTGTCTAAAATGAGCAGGAATTTAAAAACTCTTGTCATCAGCTCACCGGGGGGCGAGCAGATATTCAGAATAGTAATTTTTTACATACACGATGAAAGACTATACCTGCGACAAAGAAAACATACAACGAAAACAGATGTGCGTACTCTCTTGTATTTTAAGTAGGCATATTACTTGTTCATGCCTCACGAATTTGATGGGCCGTTATGTTAGATTTTTAATATTAGCACAAATGACATTCTGTTTGTCTATTTCCATCCAGATTCGAGACTGCTATTTTACGTTTTCATATTTAATACGGAATTTCTTAAGATGAAGCAAGATTCAGTTTTGTTGTTAAATGATAATTAAATAAACAGCCGATAAAACGGTGATTATACCTAAATGGCGTACTTGAGATTAGGCAATTAACGTGTTAGGAATGTTTTTTAATTGTTCATACTCGCAAATAATTCCTGCAAGTGATAACGTCTTTATGCGATCTTGTATGTCGCATTTATTGTGAGACCTCTTCAAATATTTGCAATTAATTTCACAAATCATTTTAATTACTTCTCATTTCGTAACTAAATATTTTATTAGGCTATGAACCCATGATTAAGGCAGTTAAAAGGCTTTTAAAATCTGTGCTGAGTATCTTCCTGCGCAGAACAAATCTTATAATTGGGATGATCAGCTGGCTTGGTTTTATTCCTGTTGATAATGGTTAAATAAGTCTACGTACTTGGCTTCTCTGACAGCACATCTGTGACACCGTATAATCTGATAGGTGACTACCAGTGTTTGTAAGGAATATACTGTCGCCATCATGAGGAGGATAGAGGCAGTATGTTCCTCAGAAACATTGGTACCCCACTACCAGACTACACGATGTCAGAATCCACTCTATTCTGACTACAGGGGTAATAAGTTACTGCTGCAGGTTGGTACATACCTGCCATATTACATGGTATCATAACCCCTTAGGGCACAACATATTCTTAACAGCTGTGAGAACCTCAAATGTTTGATGGAATATACATCACTGTTCTTTAACATAAATTTTGAAATTTATAAATTCTTATGCCAAAATAAAAGGGTCATGTCCTCCTCTATTGCTGTCCAGGAATAAATGGTTGTTGCTGATAATCGGGAACGTGAAGATATACGAAGTTTACTTGGCTTATCTTGTCCGGTTTACACACGACCTGGGGGTTGACCGATTCCCCCGTCAGAGAAATTATTACCGAATGTCCAAAAATATTAGTTATTTCAGAATAATTTTGAATCTGAAAGGATCGGACGGCCTAGTCTGTGACGAGTGAGAAACAGGAACAGGTCTTACGGAACTTCGGAGATTGAGAAGGATATGAGAAGTGCCCAGTGGACAACTTCTGTAAGAGCGGTGTACAACTTTAGCGTTGTACTACCGCAGAACCTAGTTCAGTCGTGTAAGCGGCCAAGACCGCACTACTCATCACGGCAGGTCCCAAGCACCCCTTTGGTTGCCCCGCAGGGGTCCGCATCTTTTCTAAGCTTTTTGAGCAGAATCTGTGTGGCATCACTTCAGTGTCTAATCCGACAAATTCGCTCGGAGGGCTTGGGAAGGAAGCTAAAGTGACAAAGCCCTCTGTTGTTCCCGCTGGGTTCGGATTCCTTCTCCAACTAATATTTATTAAACTGCAACTGTGTGGGAAGACGCGGCAGTACACCTGACAAAGGCTGTCTGAGGGACCGGAAGTCGGCACAGCACATGGAGCGACGTCCAGCAATCTCAGTGTCCGTTTCATGTTTGTGAATAACTCGAAATTAAGTTTTAAAAGACCATACAATGTTGCCACAACAGAACTTAAACGTGGTACGCAAGTCTGGCCTAGGAGACGACCCAGTTGCTTTCTTACTTTCTGCGCCTTTTGTCGACCCACAGTACCTGTATAAAGTGAATTAAGATGTCCAAACAAGAAGCTTCGTCTAGTAGGCGGTATAAATAATTATTGCAGAATTCGGTCAACCAACCCTGAGCATAATTACCGTCAGTAAATTAAGCACTGATAATTACTGCCCAGTTCAGTCATCCATTTCCGTGCATGATTTTCGTTTGTAAGCTAATTTTTTTCGACTGCGTTAAATGTGGATTCCAGTGTTGTGGGATGTAACGCTACGTCGTTGGGTGAGTGGCTACCAGCGTTTCTAAGAACCGCATTGCCTTCTTTCTCACTGATCAAGTGAACCCAGAAGACAGTTAATTGTCATACATAACCTTAAAGTTCGACACCCGTCGCCATGTTTGTTTATTTTTAACGTGTAAAATATTTTAATAGGTATTATTGTGTTTATAATTACTTTCAATATAAAATTCTACATACATTGTCCCAGTGGTTCATCAGCTACCGCCATCTAACCAAAAGCCAAGTTCCGTGGAGTTGGCGTGTTTTTTATTTACATTGTACAGGAGTTTTCATCAAAGCTGGCGTGTTTGTGGAGTGCCTATCGGCATATTGTACAGTGTTACAGGATCCTACATCAAGTGGCGCCAGTGTCACAGCGTTGCACGGTCAAAATGTTCGTATGTTTGGCGGTTAGAAACTTGGAAGGTACACGTGTGGGGTGGCCTGTAGTACACGACAACCATACTAAGCTTTATGAAAATCTGTCAGCTGGTCCAGACGTTTCTTATGTATCCACCGAATGTGCTTTGGAGTTACACAGATCCTTTATTCAAAATCACGTTGTGTGTTTCCATTGTTCGATAACGAGGATTTCCGTCCCGAACCCTTTCATGCGTGTACACCACAGAGTTTGTTTTCACCGCAGAATTCGCTATTTGGAGACACGACTTGGGAGTTTGTTTGGAGGTTGTTTCATATTTGTGGATTTCCTTCAACAACTTTTGAAATTGACAACGGATTATGTAGGGGGTGGCCAGACTATAGTGGCTTGTTTCAATTACTAGCAGCAGCTTCGGAGAAGGTGAAAGCGAGAATGGGGGCCGAAACGTTGGAAATTTCTTTCAGTGCTACGTTATAACTCGGAATATATTTTATACAGATTTGTGAAAATAACTCATCCCATATCTTTCATATATTTCTTTATATCCTTATAGTTTAAAGGTCTCACTAACTGTTTCAGATTTCTGCATCTCAGCGTACGCTGACTGATGCATTCAGTCAGCGTGCGCTGACTGATGCATTCAGTACCCAAGACGTCTAAGGGACGTCTCAGCAACCAACAGAGATTTAGACGGAAGCCGGCCTCCAAGTCTGATACAGACGGACAAGACGTCACTTGGACCAGTGGACACATATTACGACAGCAACAAAAGGCGACAGGACTGTGTATCTCACGTGTGAACTTATGACGTAGCACTACAGGCTTAAATTACTTGTCGTAAATTTGAAATAATTTTATGGAAAAGAACATTTCCTTTTTTTTTACATTATTCGTACCGTGCATTCTTATTGGTTAACACACAATATAAAACCAACGAATGCACTCTTGTTATTTTATTTTGCTATTATAGGTCAGTAATTGCAGGTCAGTGCAACATGTTTCGACCCCTTTGTGGCATCATCATCAGGGACTCCTTGTAATTACACAAACACACTGAGAATATAAGTATGTGTTAAAAATATCAAATGTGTAAAAGTCATAAAAGTTAGACAAGGGTAGGCGTTCTTTTGTGGTGGTTCCCTGGGTCACTGAAAATTAATGTTAAAAACGTCGAGTCAAGACAAAAAAAGTTAAAACGTTTTCTAAGGAAGTCTTTTTAAACAGAATTTTATGTACAGCTTTATGTAAATTTTATGCATTCATATACTAAAAATTATTCTATGTTTATATTTGTGTTCTAATTAACTTCACGTTTTTAACATTAATTTTCAGTGACCCATAGAAGATAAATTGCAAAATTCTTTCCCGACTCAACTGCTAGGTCATACCATGAAGTCCAAACATCGAACCCCATGCCCTTCTGTCATTACAGAAACAACTATAAAACTGACACATCGAAATATGGTTGTTTTAAGAAGTACGGTGCTTCTGTCAGTGAGCGAACGTGCCGCCAACAGAACTGTAAAGGCTTCTCTCGCACACCGCGGCTCATTTGTCAACAGTCCGTGCTGGTTGCTGGTAACAAATCACGAATAACGAAGCACAGGGTTATATGGGCCGTGAAATCCAATCTCTGTTCTGCTGTATGGCATTTTAAATACAAAAATGTTGTCGCTTTTAAAAATAACAGGCTGTCGTGTGTGTTTTTGCACTCAGTGCAGTGAAAGTGATGTCTGATTGCAGTGAAGCATACATAAGTGGTTCAAATGCATATTATGTAGGCCTACGTTTTTTCCAGGCGGTACGCAGCGGTGCATTTGTATGAGGCACTGCCCTACAAGCCAGGAGGTCCCAAAGGGGTTACTGAATTTTTCATTGACGTAATCCTTTCGGCCGCACTATGCACTGGGGTCGACTAGGCGTCTAACAGAAATGAGTACCAGAAATATCTCCTGGGAAGTAAAGGCGGACGGTGCGTAGGGATAACAATCTTGCCACCTTCATGTGCCGAGTGTCTAGATATCCTGGGGGCCCAAACTCCTGAAGCGCTAGGGGCCTGTCCACGTCTGTAATGGAATAAGCCGTACCTTTTGTTTCCAGCAGGCGTATGGAGATTAATAAGCTAAAGACGAATATAAGAATGAATTACAAGAGGCAGTGGAAGGAGATGCAGGAATAAGGGATAATATAAGAAGACATGGGGTAGACGAAGATTTGTAAACTGTATGGAATTAACAAGGGTTAACAGACGAAGAATAGGATATGGAGTAACAAAAGGTAATGGAGAAAGAATGAGACAAGAGAAAAACATGACGAACAGGGTCGGAAGTCACATCGATAATTCAATGATGGAAGATATTTCAAACTTTCAGGTTACACGGTGTCTTACGCCAGAAGACCGTGATCTGAGGCAGCGGGAGCCTCAAACAACTGTCTTGTCGGTTATCAGGGTCGTGTTTATGAATGGAACAGCACAGAAAGGAAAGCAGAAAGAAATACACGACGGATGAAATAAAGAAGGAAAGAAAGAAAGAAAGAAAGAAAGAAAGAAAGAATGAATGAATGAATGAATGAATGAATGAATGAATGAATGAATGAATGAATGAATGAATGAAGGAAGGGAGGAATAAAGGCTTTTCCTCTACTTGTAGTTGAGCATTTTAACACTTCAAGCGGCAAAGTTCTTTCAGTAGACATCATAATTACACGAGTTCGTATAGTGGTTGAATAAATTTTCTTTTTTTCAGATATGCCACTCTTTAATGGAGCACAAAACTGTAGCTCGTTCATAGAGCAGTGTCAAGGAGCAGACACAGCAGAGTTTTACTGTCAAAATCTGGCCACCCTAAAGAAAATAGTTGCAAGCAGCCTTCTTGTTTTAAACATTTTACCAGTGTGAGTGGGGGACCTCTCAAAGTCTGGGGATGGGAACGCATTTGTTTGTCCTTGTTCACAAACAAGTCGGCATGTGTGAGCCCCGCTCCAACTAATCATGTGTCGGGGCCAATCAGCAGGCGTGGAACTAATTTGTTCCTGCGCTCTGTTGGACGTTTGAATCCCACAGCTGCCTCGTTCCTCTCACTTCCCACGTCAGCCAGATTTAACTTTGCTTTCACAATGTTGCAATTGCCGCATATTTCAAAATTTTGCAGGAGAACAGTTTTACAGCCACTGCATTTCTCCTTGGTGGGGGGACACCGTAGGAATGTGTATCGTCTATATTCCAGTTAAAAAGCGACAACTATTTTTGTTTAGATGCGCTGCAACAGCGAGGTTATTAACACCTTCAAATACAGTATTTAAATTGTATGAATTTACGTTAGACAGACGTCGCTGTGGCGTAGCAGGTTAAAGACTGAGTATTTAAGAATCAGTTCCCGGCATGGACTGAATTTTTCTCATCGTCAATACCACGTGTAGAATATCAAATAGCATTACCCAATGAATATGGGGTAAACACGGCTGGAGAGTTAGCCTTATCGCATACATCCGTCACACTCCGAGGCAGGAAATTCGAATTGCTGGACTCGATCCTCCGGCATGTCTTAGCGGAGTGTTGTTAAGGAACAAATACAATACAAATGCTGGATATCTGAACTTATCCCCAGCACGAACGTTCGGAATTATTAAGTTTTCTTCGGTAAGATAATAAAAGCTGGACGCTTTGTGTTGTCATCGTGTGCGTCCTTGGTCTGTGGATCAGTGGCGGTAGCTGTGAATGGATTATGAAAATCCATATTGCGAGCTGCACTGAAAAAAGAAGAGAAAATGAACGGGGCTACGGACTTGTTTGAATTCTTAAAACTTTTTCTGTTCGTTGCTGTCAATAAACAGCATAACGACGCTTAGAACTAAAAGCGGTGGATATTTTGCGATATACCAATACGATAAGAGAAGCGGAATGTTTCTGCCCTGGGGACCCTTCTAGGGCAATCTTTAAGCGTAATGAACTGCATGGTGCTGGTCTCTTGCGCAAAAGTTGATAGTTCCTCAGCTGATCAAGAAATTACCGGAGTTTTGTGTTTAATAAACGCACTGAACAGCGTCCGATACTAGACCCTATATGCAGCCAAATGAATTCCGTTCACACCTTTCATGCCATTACCCTACTATCCACTCTGATACTATCCTTTCTTATACTCCTTGGTAGATTTCCTTTCGGTTTCCTGACTGAAATTATCTGTTCATTTCTCATGTTTCCGTGCATGCTGCAGGCGTCGCCAGTCTCATTCTCCTCGATTTGATCATCCTAATAATATGCGGTGCAAAACACAGCTTATGAAGACCCTCACTGCATAATCCTCTCCACCGTTTTTTGCGTCCTGTTTCCCAGTCACAAATACCCTCCTTACGACCCTTTCCTCAGGTCCTTCAAACTACGGTCTTCCCATCACATGAGACTAAATGTTACAGTGATATTAACTGCAAGCAAAACTGTACACGTTGATCCGTAGGGTTTTTAGATGGGGCGCTGGATGAAACAGTGGCAATAAAACGCAGTCCTATTTTAACCCTTTGAAGACCGAGATTATCCTGAATGATATTTAAATTCCAGTTCGTACCGCACAGTAAACACACTGCTTCGATTACACAACCAATCAAGTACTACTGTATTCGGAAATAATTGCTGTTTGATCTGGGGCGCATAAAAGTAATAGAAATTCACCCTGTGGATAGAACGTAGAATTTTTTTTAAATGTCATACCTGGTGGTGCATGAAGTAACGACTGGGCTTTAATGGGTTGCGAAAAGCGAGCATTGTAGACCCACGTGTTTTAGGCAGGAAGAAGATGAAATCGCACCCACAATAACCAACAGCCATAAACACACTAATCAATATATTTATTTAATATTAATGGTCTGTAGTAGTCACATATCTGAGCCTGAGGACGGGCCTGGTAACTGCATTATGGCACACGCCTGCTGTGTTCCGAAACACCATGAACCAATCCCAGGCAAGATTCCTGGTTAAACTAAACCAATACACCAGAGATAAAAAAAGCACGAACACGGACGGGACAAATGTGAGTGGATAACGATGTCCGATGCATGTATAAATAACCATCAGACCGGCAAGTTCTCACCGGCGAGCGACTGGCTGGCTTATTATGAATTCAGGATGACTTGAATTCTCGTTCAGAGAGCAAAACCGCGTGTGAATCGATTCAGTTACACTTTAGTGGAGGGCCGGATCTCTCAACCCAGACAGCGGGTCGCCTAAACAACGCTGGGGTGGGAGCGAGCGAGGGCGGGTTAGCTGAACGAAGACCGGATGTGCCAGACTCCCGATTTTATGGTCGTTAAGGGATCCACGTGTATTGTACCCAATTAGGAGGCAAACCAACACTGCATTCAGGTTACAAGACAAGCTAAAAACTAATAACATGCCTGAAAACTCCATTAGCTTCTGTCAAATTCCTTACAATGGTGCACTTGGCAGTTCTACTTGGATTGGTAAAGGAACGCGTCTTCTGTGTGCACATACTTCGGCGTTGAGCCCCGGATTGAGACTGTGAAAGTCATATCTCAGCAAGATAACTACGTACGGGCTTCGACGGCTTTCGTTGCTGCTGTCTTCATGACGATATTCGGAATGGATGAGCGTCACATGAAACGCTGTATTGTAAGGTATTTCTTTAAAAGCTGCCGGTTGATAAGTTGATCAGGAAGTTCCCAGATCTTCTGGAACTCGATTAACCAGCCGTTGTCACCTTCAAAAAATGAGGCTGTTTGACCCCTCTCCAGAGGCACTTTTATCCGAATCTGCATCCTCACACACTGCTTCTGTAAGATACACCTCACCGAGCAAGCTGATTAACCAGAAACGCACCTGGGTTGTATTTTGGAAGTACCTCATGGGTCTTGATGTTCAGTTAATGGACCGGCAGATCTGAAGCCACCGACGTAGTCTCACTGTACATAATAGGCTGAAGACAGAGAGGGATAATTATTGCAAGGTCTGTACACGTATATGTTACATATATGTCGTATATTTTGTAAGGTGACCTGTGGTTTAAATATCACAAAAGCAGGTTCATGCTTTCTGTATCAATTAATACTGATTTGCAAAAACGTGCGCAGAAAGAAATCGCTCATACCTGTCAAACGTAGTGGTGCCACCACGTCTAACACACAGACACTTCACATTTTCCTCACAGAGTGTAAATGTGTTGTTGTTCACAGAATAACTAGCGGTTCACATGCAGTGTTAACCGACTGGTCTTTGTGGTGGAGATTACGAGCGTTTTGCCGTGAGGTATGAACTGGCCTTTATAAGTTGTGACAGTTTTAGTCTGGAAGGGTTAAACTGCTGAGGAAGTCTTGCACGAGATATTCCCTAATTTCGAAGTTCGGATTTCGAATGTCGTATTACAAAGAAAAGGACACAAGAAACATACTTTGCTGGCGAATGTAAGTAACGTCTTCATGTTGACTTAATATTCATGATATGAATGTGGCTTTATTGTGCCAAACATTTTATGTGCAACTGACACAGTTCGATGAATAATAAAGACTGTGGGTGGAAAAATAAAACATGCTTTCTTGCTGCAGACTACCATTCCTGCAAACCTTTCGTTGTTAATGTCATACATCTATGTAGGAAAAGACAACAGTGAAACTCAATCATAATCGACAACGACGACGAGATCGAAAACAAAGACGACGACGACAGCAGCAGCAGCAGCAGCAGCAAGAACAACAACAACAACATAATTTTAAAGTAACTTACTATTTAAATACAGGTTTTTTTGCGTGAAATCTGTCGGTTGTTGTCGTGTTTGTAACTACTGACTGAGAAGCAATTTTTGGAGCGTGTTCAGGATTTATCATGATGCCACACATCACACTATGGCCCTGGAGCAGACTCAGCCCCTTAACATAAATGAGTACCAGAAGTATCTCCTGGGGGGTAAAAGCGGCCGATGATTAGGGTTGACAACCTTGCCACCTTCACGTGCCGATTGTCTTAGAAATTCTGGGAGCCTCAGCCTCCCAGAACCCTCAGGGCCTGTCCAAGCCTGTATAGGGATTGCTTCACCTTTACTACGTATCACATATTAATAATAATAATAATTATTATTATAATAGCCGTGCAGCACAACCTCAGATTTATCGTGATGTTTATTAAACTCACTTTCTATACAGTTACACAACATGTTTCGACATTTATCTTTGCCATCATCAGGTGTATCTTCTAGAATCCTTCCATACAGGTCACTATACACTGTTATTTATACTTCAGTGAGATCTCGCTTATATTAGGTAAAACAACACAAGTCAATATCGTGTTGTTATCGGTTCACAGTCCTGAAACAGGAGTATAAAGGAGAGAATTGTTGAAAAGTTAAAAATTATGAAAAACGAATTGAAGATTTAGAATTTGAAGTAATAATTAATATTTGGGTATGTGAATCTTCGCATTGAATTATGATTTTAGATTCTGTTGATTTTTGGGCTCCTCGATTTTACGTTGTCGGTGCGTGTTTGGTCTTTCAGGAAGGTGACGGTGAAGATGTTTGGGTGGTCCAGTCACTATTTGCGGTATTCGTCTTACTTTCGTGGCTGCTCTCTCGTGGTGTTTTTCTCCTATTGATAAATGCCGAGACGTGTTGTGTAACTGTATACAAAATGACAATTGAATAAACATCACGATAAAATCTCAAGTTATGCTGCACGGCTATTATTAATAGTGTTATATTTGATTTTAAGCCCAACTGGATGACACACATAAATATCACATATCACATGCCTGGCCCCAAAGATTCATTACTTACCGTCATTAAACGGAAAGCTAAACACGGACTTGGTAAGCTGTTTTCTTTAGATTCCACAAAAAATCGTTCAATAAAAGTTGCTTATTGCTCGAATATCATTACCAGACATCCCTTTACCTTCGATAAGTGACACCTCACTTGCTTCCACCTCAGGACTTGGTGCCAGTACGTTGTTAGTAGCGCTTATAAAACAATTAGGAAGTATGAAGTTGATGTGGACCCTAATGATGCAATGTTCGTACCAAATCGCGCGTTGAACTGGTTCAACATCTCGAAAGGGGCGATTCATAGACAACACAGAAATCATAGAAACTTTGATGAGCGTGCTTTCTTTCCTTAAGAGAGCAAAGCAGGCTGGGTCACTCTGTAGGCACACTGAGATGGTCTTATTTAGGTGTGCGTGCCTACATTAAACGGAATTCTGTCTGAAACGATTCCGTTATACGCAGGTTTCCCTGTATTACAATAGGACCGCTACTGAACTGACTACTGTGTGTACAGACGCTTGGGGGCACGGTCTGTTTGTTTCACGTCGCTGATACCATGTCGTACACAGTATGGCGAGGGCAACCCGCAGATCCGACATGGAACGAATCCACAAAGTTGCTGCTGTAATTCCAGTATGCAGCATCCGAGGCAGTCAACTGACAAAAGTTCTCTTGCAGTTTGTGTACAGGTTCCTGTGTGCGATCCTCCGCTGTGTTGTTGGTTCCTCTAGCAAAACAAATGCTCCATCATGCACGGACGCTTTCCTACTAGTTGGCCTCCTGAACCTCACAGTACTGCAAAGCTGACAGTCACTCAGCTGGTTAGTAGGTTTCCTGCGTTTATGGGATCCGAAGTTTCATTACCATGTTCACAGAAACTTGTGATGTGACCCAACTGATTTCAGGCTCCAACGTCACAAGCTGTTTCTATAAGATCCATTTTCAAACACAATACTAAACCAACACAGCGCACTCTTATTACTTTTAATATTATAAATTACAATCACTGGAGGCTAGACCAATATGTTTCGAACCCCTCGTGGGATCGTCGTCAGGGATGCTTATGAGAGGATAATTATACAAAACTAACAATGTAAGTAAATGTTAAAAAATACATAATGTGTAAAAAATGGGCAAATTGCAGGCGATCTTTTACAAATTTCATATTTATACTTTATCCGCACATTGGAGGACCTCATATCCTGTTCGAATGTACGAAAAAGTATGTACGTTTTTGTTCTTAAAATTAGTCTTCGCTACACACGTCTAGTGAAGACTGTCTTCACATATTTTTTGTGAAGTGTGGTATATGTGTAATTCGTTATAATAAAACACAGCTGTAGTTACGGAGCCCATCTCCGTTTGCATATTTGATGGAGTGTACATGTTTATTTCATTTTTGTCTGTGGCTGGTGTTCGTCAGTCATTTAATTCAGGTTTTAGATGAATCGGTCGAAAACTGTGGCACCAAAATCTAAGGCGTTTCTACCGCCTGTACACTGCAATCATGGGTTTGAATCCCGTTTGAGGCTTAGATGTATATCTGCTTGTGACCATAATGGCTACAAAATTCTTAGGTGATGGCTTGATATACGCGTAGCTAAGTACTTGTAGTTAATTTAGGCGAGACTGTGAGGGTGGTTACCCAAGAATGAATGCTTTAAACACGTGACACATGACACATGACACGGGCTTTACCTCTACAGCGGAGTCGGAGATGAATATAAACACACAAGGCCTAGCCTTTTCCTTTTCTTCACAAATTTCACCATCTCTGACCTTCTGAGCAGGCAAGCAGGACTGAAATGTTCTTCGGTTCTGCGGAGAACAAGGTGCCCTGAAGGAGGGTCATCTACATCTTATATTTGAAGTCGGCGGGCCTCGAACGATCCTTCTTACCCTCACAAGGTAAAGCAGTCCCATTACAGGCCTGGACAGACCCAGAGGGTTCCAGGAGTTCGAGGCTCCCAGATTTCTAGACAATCGGGACATGAAGGTGGTAAGGTTGTCAGCCATACGCACCGGCCGCGTTTACCCCCCCCAGGAAATATTCCTGGTACTCATTTCTGTTAGAGGCTGAGTCGACCCCAGGGCCATAATGCGACCGACAGGATTATGCCAATGAAAAAATCCACTGACACCATCGCTCACAAGTGCAAGCTCGATTTAAACTATTCCGCTTTATTTTAAGTTTAGTTTATTTTAGCACTGGAAAATGAATGTTATATCGTGTTTGTTTGGCGGTCAATGGAAGAAAATATCAGATTTGGACTACTCGAGCTGATTTCATAATTCATATCACTGAAAGCACAGTGACTGCCTGTTTGTAAAAACAAAACGTCACAGGTAAAATCCAAGTTCTGCATCACCCCTAGGCTGGGGTATTCTTGTGGGATCGTCGTATGAAAGCAACTGTGTGTCTACAGTGTGGGTAGGGAGGGGGCTGCTTTGGGGGTTGTTGAAACTGCGTACTTCAAAGTTTCTGTGATGGGTGCACAGCAACGGAACAAGCAATGTGTGGAGCCCGAAGACAAACACAACTCTGTCGCTTTGTCTGCACAACAATAAGACACTGCTTTATGATGCAAAAAACAACTACAGCCACTCATGCTGCGTTACAAGGTGACGTGGAAACAGTTCTGTTGTGAGGAAAGGTTACTTGTTAGTAACAATATCGTTACAAAAACCCACGTTCGGCAATTTAATACGCTTTATTAATTTCTTTAGTACACGAAGGAATCGCATTTTATTGGCAAGTGTAGCGTAAATGTCATAATATTTTTATGGAAACCCCGTAAATCTCCGTCCTTTAACCGGCAATCCCGTCGTCCGAGTAATCCAGTTTCATATGGTGAGACACAACACCTCTTCGCATAAGTTGCAATACTCCTACATGTAGGATGAAATGCTTCTTCACACAGGCTACGATACTACTGGACACAGACTACACTTCCACTTCACGTAAGCTACATTACTCTTACACGAAGACTGCAGCACTTCACGTAGGCTACAATGATTCGCGTACAGATCGGGACAGAACTCTACTTCTGCGGACGGAATTTCAAAACATGCACTCTCTACACACTGACACAATTCACGCTATTAACAATAAAACAGACATTGAATCTCCAGTTAACAGTGCTTTGCGACCACTGTGTTTTACGCCCGGACTTGCAACAGAAGTTTGCACACAGTATATCACAACAGTCCCCTCTTTCCTCGCAGCAGCGACAAGACAAATTCCTTCCGCGAATCCTCCAGCACACCTACCCTACCTTTCCCTAGCGTCTGGGGCCCCAGAGCTGAGTTCCGAACTGCAGGCTAAAATAGTACTTCACGTAGGCCACCGTACGCCGTCACGTAGGCTATGGTGTTCTTCACGTAAGCTGCCGTAGTCCTTCAAGTACGGTACAGCACCCTTTCACGTAGGGTACAGTACTCCTTCACATCGACTGCAACACACCTACATGCAGGTTGTCGTATTCCTTCACGTAGTGCACAGTAGTACTTTACATAGACCAGAATACACGTTTTGTCCATTCGTATTCGGCCTGTTATTATTGGTGATAATTGTCTTTAAATGCCACTCTGAAATTCCCTCGTCCCTTCGAATTATTCAAATCTAATTCCTCAATGGTCAGAATAAATTACATATGAATTAACTGGATGCTTGTGCTACGAGCAGGGCTGTGGAGTCGGAGTCGGTAAAAAGTCGGAGTCGGTAAAAAGTACCGACTCCTTTACCGACTCCGACTCCGACCTCGATATAAAATCTTAAATGGTTACTAATGGCCGTGCCATGGCTCAGGCGGTTAGCCGCCGGCCTCCCACTGCGGAGGCCCGGGTTCGATTCTGGCTCAGTCCATGTGGGATTGGTGGTGGACAAAGTGGCACTGGGACAGGTTTTTCCCCGCGTACTTTGGTTTTTCCCTGTCAATTGCATTCCACCGGTGCTCCATTACTAGGAAAAGGACAAAAAATAATAATAATCATCTTCATCTTCATCACAGGGTTGCACAAGAAGCCTCAAGGCTGCGGTGCGTCCGTAGCGTCTGCTGCGGGGCCCTTCACCACTAAAAAAAATAGTTACTAGCTACAATAACCATTACACTTACACTTAAATGTAAGTTGTAAGCCTAAAAAATAGTCTGATGATTCACGTGGTGGTGATGACATGTTTTACGATAACGTTTATCACTTCTGTTAGGTTATATAATAACACATATTGAGCTTTTATGAAGGAGTAGGAGTCGGAGACTTCAAAATTGAGGAGTCGCAGTCGGAGGTTTTACGTACCGACTCCACAGCCCTGGCTACGATTGCTTTCTTTATTCTTGTTCATTCTCGCATTTAGTTTTGAACACGTGGCTTTGATGGCTGAAAAATGTACACAGAATTCTTATGAGGCAGTCCCTCGGAAAGCAGCAAGACCAATTTGGAAGGACAAGAAGGTGATGAAAATATCAGATCAGGCTTACCACTTGGGAAATCGCGAGAATGAGGTGCACGCAACTGGCTCAGGGTCGTTCCGAATGGCGGACTTCCGATACTGGCGATATTTTACTTCAGATCACGTGTTTACGTGTACGATATCGCACAGCTTCCTTCTCGGGCCACGTGCACGTCATCTTCAGAGGACCGTCGACATAAATAATGCGAGCAGTTGTGTTGCCGTTCATTACGGCGCTATGACACCCAAGCTGACACACGAGTCATGACTAACATAGCGCGGAATGCAGACAGCGGGACAGCCTACACTGAAGGAAATATAATCTCATTTGTAGCGAAATGTCAACAGACTGCATCTACGGTTGTTATTCCAAGATATGAATTATGTTGCTGTTGTATGTGAGAAACCAGAGAGGAAACGGCCTGTAGTTCTATTTATGCTCTACGCGTTGTTAGTCTTTAAGCTCAAGGCTAATCTTCGGACTTGAGTCACGGTTGTAGAGTTTGATGAAATATGATATTTGGTTACAGGCTGTCGAATTAACTAAGTTTCTTTCGTGAACATTTTCGTCGTGATGTCGGAGACATAATGTAAACAAATAGCGAATTCCAGATATTTGCTTCGGTTGAATATTTAAACAAAAATACAATTCCCACCGAATCATGCAGTAGAATATACTACTCATCAACAAGCTAGGCCCAAGGACGAAATATTTCGTTTGGCAACTACCAGCGTGCCTTTAACTCTGAATGCGATGATAATGTACGCTGCAAGATCCAGGCAGTGACCAATAACGGACAATTCTCCATGTCTGAACAGTTTTAACTCTTTATTTCGGCCATAAGAGCACAGAACGAAGTGAGTATAATTTATAAATCAGAAATTCTTGGATCCCTAATGTAGAATTAAAACATATGCGACTGGATCTACATGTAGGATAAATATACAGTCACTGGGCCTATTCTGGCCCACGTCATTGGGCCACACTCCTTAAATAATTCATTGCTGAAAACTGTGAATATAACAACTCTGAAATTAATGTCACGAACTCTTCAGTGTTCAGTGCTTATGTTTCTCTATGTTACATATTATACGTGGGCTTATTTTTATTATATTTGTCAACAGTAGAATTTTACATGGGGGGGCGGGGGCGGAATGGCGTAGTCCGCATCACCACTCGCTACAGGCTGGAAGGTTTGGGGCTCCAGCCCCGGTGGGGGCAACATATTTTCACCACACTCGTCCAGATCGGCCCTGGGTTCCACCCAGTTTCCTATACAATGGGTATCGGGGCCCATTCTCGGGGTAGAGTGGCCGGAGGGTGGCGTTGGCCACCCACCTACATCTGGCTGTGAGGTTAATGAGTCTGCTATCTCTGCTACCCCTCCGTGGTGCATGGGTATCCGTACCTTGTAGGTTACTGTACTAATTGATGACGTTGTTACACTACGAAAAAATATGGACCGATCCTTTCACGGATCCTACTCTTGCATAAATAGGTTGCAACATCTGAACATAATAACTGAATTTAATCTTCTTATGTTGATACCAACTGATCCGATCGCAGCTAGATACTTTTACGTATCTGAGGATATCTCTGAACTAAAAAACGATCTTAAAAGAAACCAGTTCGATAGCTTCCACTTCCATGAAAGAAGAGAACAAAATAAATGTTTGTTCCTTACTGTATGCACAAACTAGAATGAGTGTGATAATCACCGACGCGATGCAGACGCAAGTCTTCCGAAGCGTGAGTACGAAAATGCATTCAGTTACTTTGTAGTGCGGATAACTAAACCAAATTCTTTTAATTGGCCCTTGGTCCTAAATTTGAACATAGTAATGGGGAAGATCGCGTCGTTTTCGGCGCCCACATTGCGGTTGGAAGTTATTTTACTGTCGGAACGTTAATAAACAACGCTGAATTATTTGTGTAACAACATTTATAGGCTATATAACATGTGGAACGAGAATCACTGAATACACAACGCAACTAACTGGAGTGTTGAATATGAGGCAACACGCAGTGCAGGAATTTACCTTGGCTCAGGAATTGCTTTCCCAGCTGCCGGCTCTGCGCACATAACTCATATTGTGGTGTGGCACACCAATTTTTCATATGCAATCTAATGACAGCATCCGCCTTTGAGTTAAGCCAAACGTCAAACCAGAAAATAATTTATATTTTTGGAATTTTCTACATAAGAAATTGTAAATTTTGTCTACTCTAACATTTTAATCCGGAAGAGACACAAAATACACAGCTCTAAGACACTATCTTAAGAAGTGCCTCACATAAATATTCATGCTTTTCCGTATATTATTCTGCTATAATTAACCTTTCAAAGCCTTGAGGTAACTTTACATACCACCAGGTTTAACATTAAAAAATTCTACGTGGTGCCCACATCGCGTTTATGTGTTTTGTACGGATCTCAGAACAAACAGCAACTTTTGCCTCATACAACATAAAGAAATTGGTTTTTATAACCGAGGTGGACAGTGTTTACAGCGCGGTACGCACTGAGTCCTTATATAAAACAGATGGGCTTCGTCTTTAAAGGGTTAATTGATAGTACTGTGTGCATTAGACTGCTTAGCTCACTTCACTTATTTTACAGTAAAAGTAGGCTGATGGCATCAGTGGATGGATTTTCATAATAGGCTCTATTTCGTATGAATGTCGCGACACTAGAGACAACTGAATCTTTATACATTTTCATTCTAGTGTCCGCAACCAGTAATACCAACAGTGAGTTAAGTTTTGTGATTGAAGGGATATTATCATCATTTTTATAATAGGGGTACTGAAATTGGGGGTTGACAGAAGTTTTCGAAAAGTATTCAATTTTCTTCAGTCTTTTTTGCCTGCAGAGTAAGAAACATGTCTATATTTAGCTTGTTGTTGGATCGGGGTCTTGTAATAAACAATTGAAAACAGAAGTATGAAAGTCTGTACGGAGACAATTACGTATTATGCAAGTACCTAGGCGTGTGGCATTATGGTTCTGTGTCAGTCCGCACTGCAACAATGGGCGAATTTCTGCAAAACTTGGTGTCAACGTACTTCCACTGGTTGCTGTCACCATAATTCGTCAACAACGGTGGCCAAACCTAAACATGGAAGTTCAAGACGGACCGCAGTGCCTCAGTAACACGGCAATGATTCACAGCCCTCTACATCTAACGTTCCATCAGTCGTCTTGTGAAAAAGCCATAGCCCGTACCATGCTAAAAAAAAGACTAAACCTCACGTTCTGCAAGATGTTACCTTTATAGCTGCATACCTTTCACTATCAAATTTATTATTAAAGGAAGTTCTTATTTTAGAGATCTCACCGCCCCCCCAATCTCCAGCTGACCGCCAAGTCCCACCGGCTGCGAAACACTGTGGTGGGGAAGCATAAAGGAAGGCAGGACTTGTTCAAACCCCAAGTACCTACCACCATCAGTCCTGTGATCAAAGAATGAAAAACCTTTTATTGTGTGAACAGTAACGAAAACTCACTGAGTGTTGTTTCACTCATTTTCTCTTTCTTAAAGTGACTTTTTTTGCATTTTGAAATTTCGAAACATTCCTGTCAAGAATACAAGCATTTGTTCATACATGACAACTTGTTCTCGACAACTTTCCCTTGCATCA
>BLKM01000350.1:16199-111631 GCA_013340265.1 Coptotermes formosanus | reverse complement strand
CCCCCCCCCCCCCCCCCGCCCAGCCGCTTGCGTCATTTCCATGCCAATTCGACTGCATCCCTAACCACTCGACTTGCGGTATTTGATACGCAATTTAGCCGCTATTATGTGCGCTATTTTATGAAGGATCATGGACTTAAAAAGAAAAGAATTGCAGTAGTAATTACACAGCGAACGAAGGAGTAAACGTTAGCAGTAGAGACCAAACCACCCCATTCTTTTGTGTTCTCCCTCTTCTTCAGTCGCCCTTGTACCTTCTATTTAGCGCATCATGTAAAATGTTAATAAATTCGTATCATGTTGTTCCGTTCATATAGCTAAGTGAAAGTAGCTGCACTGCCAGTGCAGTAGCCGACATCTTGTGACTTTGCCATCACATGCGTAATCCAACCGATTCCACCTGGCGCAAGAACTGTGCCTGTACGCAGTGGCGAAGAAATTTCTTGCACCTGCAGAAAGTTGAACCTAGGTCGTCTAGCGCGACGTCCGTTACATGACATCTGGGATATATAACGATGCTTTCAACTCCATAGGTTATGTAGCATCGAATGTTAGGAATGTTTGTAGTGAGGAATTAGGAAAGACGTGATAGGAGACTGTAGTGGTTTGAGGAAACTATGGCAAACTGCAGCCAGGACAGCGCTGTAACCGGGATTCGGAACTGGGAATGATACAGGTCTGTTAAACACACGGCCGTAGCGTCCTTTGTAGCCAACTGCTACATCAATTGACGTGTGTCGGCTAACTCTTGCCGATTTGAGTTGTACTAAGCTGAGTAACAGTCTGCTGCTGAAACTACAAAACGTTATATTGAGCTACCAGTTGAATATAAACGTGGCAAAATAAAGAATTTATCAGTTGTATTTACACTCAATAATTTATATATATGCCGGTACCCTACATTTTTTATTGCCGTTCTTGAAAAATTTCAGCCATTTCCGTTTGCAGTTTCTTAAACGTGGGAAAACTGCAAAGTCGTGAATAAGCGGGAAAATACGTATTTTTGCGGAAGTATTGGGCTATAATAAGACTAAATTGTAAGGATAATCTGGCAATGTAAAGCACTGTAGAGGCCTACAGGCACATGCTAGGGTGTCAGACACGTATAGTTAGCTACCAGTTCAAACTTTCAGGTTCCTAAACCCTTGAGCAACTAGCCAAGCAGCGCTATAGTTACTTGTAGGATATGTGAGAGTGTATGTCGTTTTGTCAATAATACAACGTATGTACGAACAATATTTTCGTATGAGTACAGATAAAATACTTATTATTCTAATTTATTATCTTTCTGTTTCGAGTTTCTGACAGCAGATGGCGGGCCGCAATGCGAAGCTGTTAAGGACCGCATTTTGTTCTTCGATGATTTAGAAGGAAGCGTATATGACCTGAGACAGTATCATTGACTTTGCATAGTGTGACTAAGGAAAACCACGAAAACACTACCGGCTGTCTGGTGTCCCGGGATAGATGCGACTCGGGTACCTTCTGAATGAGAGAGAAACATGTTACCACTTGAACCATCTTGCTCAGTTTCATTAGGGTTAATACAGAGTTTAATTGATGTATAAAATCATGTTCTCTAATAAAAAACCTGAAATCGATGTGAACGAAATTAATTATGGGGCTCAGTTTTGGTTTTGCAGAGACTGTCGTTTTTGCGTCGTTATTTAAACTGCTGAGAGCCCTAAATAATTTTCCTTTTTGTTTTGTTATCCCTAAATTTTTACCACATGAATAACATTTCTTGCACAGAATTTATTAGAGACACCTTTTATGTAATGTGCCAGCTCTCTGTGCGGTGAATTGCCTTAATAAATGCTAAAACAGTTCGAACTGGTCTTCACATCAAGTAGGCATGCTGGTTATAGCTGACGACATAAACCGAAAGCAGAATTTTACCGACAGCATTTAACTAGACTTTCGAATAAAAAATTTAATATACTTGCATAGTACTATTTAATACAACGCAGTCAGAATTTTCAGACGCGTATCATGCAAAGAGCCAGGCAAGAAAGCGATGTGTTATTATCATACGCTGAAATTATAAGAACAAGCTCGTAAGTTGACTTCACACAGCGTTTACCCAATGTCAACACGCATTTACAGGATAGCTCGGACTGTGTAGCCTTGTATTTCGACATGTACACTGGTTTTAATTAAGGAAGTTTTATGCACGTCTTCAAGTTAAAAACTCTGCAGCTCTGTGGTATATTTAGTGATAGCTATAGCGAAGTGTAAACTTTCTCTGTTTAATGATCTTGTTTTTTTCAGCGCGCAACGCTTTATGCTTTGGGTAGGATTAGATTTCGCTCATATTCCGCTGCAAGATAAACTTAGGTTGATTGATTGCCGGCAGTTTTAAACTGGCCCACCTCAAACCTCATGACCTTTCCATTTCTTCTTTGTGAAACCCCATGGTTTCAGAAAGAGATGTGATTGGAAAGGAATACACGGTGTATGTATGTGTATATTTGAAGCGCATTCTATGGGATTTTACATACCTTCTTGACCTAGATGTTCATTTATTACTGATCCAAATCTATTATTTCACATATAGTTTATTATTGCAAACGTATCCACACTGCATGGTCAGAAATTTTATTTATTCTGTAATATTAAACACACACCATATGGAAGAACATTTCAAATAAAAGATGCAAATAGGAGTAATAATGTGATTTATGTTCAACCCTTTAAAGCCTAGTGGTTACTTTATGTACCACCATGTTTGACGTTCGAAAATTCTACGTGCTGCCCAACAGAGCGCATTGATGTGTTTGTATGGGCATCACAACAGAGAGAGGTTATTTCCTTATACAACATTAACTGGTTGGTTTTGATAACAGACGTGGTGTGTTTACTGTGTGGTGCGAACTGAATCTTTAAATGTACCTAATTCAGGTTAACATTAGCCTTTAAAGGGTTAATTCCCTGTAGGCGTAACCACACGTTTGTGCTGTTGTTTCAGAAAATCTGTTAGGCCTAATTTTGAGTTGTGTTTTTTGAAAATTAAAGGATATATTTTATTGATATGATGGGGGAAGGAGGACAAATTCTCCGTACAACCGCAAGGACAAAGCTGAATCGAAATCCGTTCAGCAGGTTTAGATGTGAAACATATGGGCCCACACTGCAGTCATTTCGTGCCGTGCATTGGAGACGTAACATTCATCTTTACAGCCACAACTGAGGAAGGGGAAGTACAGCTTTGGATAACACTGAAAACATACGCTAAATTTAAACACGACGTTGTTTGTTAACGGGGTATTCAAGTGACTTGAAATATCATGCGATATCACTCCTGTGAAGTCTTAGGACTGCTGTGTATAGTTTAACCAGAATCTATAACAGGACTTACAAAGAACTTCTGTCTGAAATATTTTATTCCCTTAAGTAAAGTGGCGATTAAAATAAATGAAAGTGGATGAATCTTGGAAGGCCCTGAAATAGAAGTGTCGCATGTCGTACCATTAAAACAGACGAAGTAATTGAAAAGTTGCGGACACGTGCAAAACTCAGTTTAGGTCCTTAAGTACGCCTGCCCAGACCGGCCCTGGGGCGCACCCAAATTCCTATACAGTGCGTACCCGGTCATTCCCACAGGTAAAGCGGCCGAGGCATTGCATTAATCACCGACCATCTAGTGCAGAGGTTAAAGAAAGAGTACAGCTATGTCTCTACTCTCCCTCTGTCTTCATGGCAGGTTATAGGATGAACTTTGCCTTACTTAAGCACTCCTTAAGTGACCCTTAATTGAATGAATAGACTTATATATATTAATGCTTGCATAATAAAACGAGTGTGTTTCAGCTTACTCAAATGCAGGTAATGGAATGAAAGCACTTACTTAAAGGTTAGATTTAAATGTATCAAATTAAAATAAAACAAGGCGAGTCGATTAAACGTAGTGATCATTTTCCGTACCGACTTGGAATGCAGTCGGCTCTGTAGTTTGTGTGCCGTTACTAGCAAATGGACAAACGTGACAAAACTAAGGGGTCTTCTTTGAAACGCGTCTAAAATGAGTGGCACATATACACGGAGTAAACGACGACAGGATAACTAAAAGTGATCCAGATGAAGAAGTTGTCTGGTACATCCTAATGAAACAAACACTGATGAGTGAAATAAAAGTGTATAACATCGCTATCGCGATGAACCAAATCAATAATACGTCCAGTATCTCAGAGTCTGCCTGTCTTCGGCACTGGGGCCTGAGATTGAAACAAAACCGGCCAATATAGTACTTAAGTACCTAAGGATGAAAAAACGTCTCTGAAACGTCCGATATTTACTTCGTTTCTATGCAACTGTTCGCCTTCACAGGAGGAAGAAAGAGGATATCAGCCCAAATACCTCACGGCCTTCATGCACCTACACTGTTGGCCTTCGAGGCCGAAGAAGTGTGCTTTTTACGAGATCTGCCATTGCTTGCATGCAACTTGAATGTCACGAACGAAAAATGTTATTTATAAACTGTCACTCAGAACTAATTTTAATTCATAAGACTGACCGACCGACTTACTAATCTAACGAATAAATAGATAAATAAATAAATAGTTAGATAAATGAACGAATAAATAAATACAGACATAAATAAACGAGTAGTGGACTAAGTGACTAACCGATTACATGATTGACTAAATAAACTAACTGGCAGATTAACTGTCTGCCTAATTAATCAAATAGACTGTCCTGAAAAAAATTACAGTCGTTCAGTTCGTTTAGAAATACCCTGAAGGTCCATTACAGTAGCGCTCCATGATCTCATACCGTCACCAAATAAGTCCTGTTAGCACATTATTCCTCTAAAATTCACTTTAATATTACTTCCCACTTAAGCATATCATCTCAATTATCTCCTTTCTTGAAATTATTCGAGTACTGTTCTAATATACATTTCTCCCATCGCGCCAGTGCGTTCTACATTGCGACGAATGGCATGCTGTTTGATGTAATGACTCTAATAATATTAAGCGAGTAGTAACCAGCCTCATATTATGAAGCTGCTCCTTGAGCTATGTGATATGCCTTCACACATTACTGTTACTTGTTCCTCAGGTCCATGCATTCTCCTCAGCACTAATTCAAATAAACTCATCGCCCACGGTGTCTCGATTCTATTGTCTTTCTTCACAGAACGTTGACCTCATAGTAGGAATACGAGAAATGAAAAGTTTTAATTGCTGTAAGAGTAATGAAATGTCTTGTTTACATGCCAATAGTTGTATCTGCGATACGAGAGTAGCGGAACATTTCATATTTGGATATGTAGGCTACGCCTGTGTGTGTTTTAATTACTTCCAAAGAAGAGTCTCCGACTGAACCAGCTTTGTGCTACAAAATTCGTAGCATGACTCTGCTTTGTATATCTTTAAGCAATATTAATCTTTTAAGAACGCAGTTTTCTGTGCATCATCTAGAAGCTCTCTGTACATAGTGCACAAAATGGACGCCTAATGGTGAGTTCGTGCCCGTCTTTTAGAATGTTTAATTGTTAAACTATAGGTTTACACGATGGCGAAGAAATTTGGTATGGGAAATCCACACTGAAATTGTCGAATGAATTTCATTTTGGTAAACATCAAATCGAACTTGATGATCATAATAAACAGATTCTTAACATTTAAAACTTTGTTCTAAAATAATAAGCTATGTGCAATAATGTTATTTTTAGAACACAAAGAAGACGTTTCGTAGTTTTGATTGCCATATATCGGATTTCGATATTAATTGCCTTTATGTTTCTACACAAGACAAAAGGATATCAGTCTCGTTCCAAATACGAAATTTCTTTAGTGTTACATTTGTTGCATCATAGACAATACGAATAGTATTCTGCCGTAAATATAAAGGGCCAAGCTCTGAACATATTTTTCAAATGAAAGACGGGCATGCATTTAAATGATACAAGTACAGACACATACATTCGTATCGTCGAAATAAGCAATAACCACCATAAACACACAAATCACAAAAGCCAGTTCACCAAAAACAAACACACAGACCAGCCACACCACACCCATATCAGTAAGTGAATATTCTCTATGTACGAGCTTAACGGATATAACTAATCGGCATCAGTCTAGTTAAGGAAGCATATCAAAGTAATTCAAGCGTGCATTTCTTATTATTTCAGGAATGAGAGTACGAAACACAATAAAATATATTATTCCAATCACCCCTTCTCCCCGGAGGCTAGAGTCTAAAATGAAACGGAGCGTTCAAAAAAGTCGTATAATAAGGCTGCAGAGTAAATGTATTATGCTTGAGGCTTTAATCTTTCTTTCTCAGCCCTTCCGTATTCTGCCTACTTGTTCACAGAAGGTGTCGAGGGTTTTTGTAATTTCATTTGATCACACTCAAGCACACACCACTATCGGTAGGACTCCCCTGGAAGAGGGATCGGCCCGTCGCAGGGATATCTACCTGAGAAACACTCTAAAAGGTTTTGACTATGGTGTATAATATTGTGTGGTGATGGTTTTATGGAATTTATCCATCGTCCGAAGAATAAAATATTAAAAATTAAAATCACTGTCCAGTGATGGAGGCTAGCTCTGTCTAAGGGGCCCAACAGAGTAGGCGTTCTTCTCTTCTCCCCCTCCATTCACCGGAGGACGGAAGCAGAGCCAACTTCCGAAACGTCGTGATTTTAATTTTTAATTTTTAATATTTTACTCCTCGGACGATGGATAAAGTCCATAAAACCATCACCACACAAAACAAACACTGTACAAGACAAACATCCATGCCCCCGGTGGGATTCGAACCCACGATCCCAGCAAGCGCGCGGCCACTGGGATCGGCCTTGAGGCTTTAATACTGAAATTAATCTAAGAATTTACCTGAGAAGCGCAGTACACAATCTAGTCCATCCTTACGAACTCTTTGTTTTGTTTTGCCATTCACTGTTATAGTACATAGACAGTTCCCTTATTTTCCATCAACGTCTCTTTTTCTCTCTCTTTTTTGGTTCATTTCCCTTCATAGCAGCATTATTTCATGCAGGTCTCTCCTGCTCCTCCTCCTCCTCCTCTCTTCAGTCTGCCGGAAAAATCCACTCAGCAGAGCAGCCAGAAAACTAGAGCCCCCCCGAGCAAGCAATTTAGCTACATTTGGTACACTTTCAGGGCAAGCAACCCAGTGTTGTACAGACGCTGGTGCCATTATCTCAAAGAAAGCAACTCATTAGTATGCGCTTTTATAGTTGAAAGTTGAAAAACTTTTCCTTTTTCCTTCACCGAAATGATGATTTGGCCATTTTCAAAGTATGCAATTAAAAGTTAAATGGAGGGAAGATTTTGAAGAGAGTAAATGGGAAGGGGAAAAGTGGTTCATAATCAGAGTACTCATCTTCTGTGTCTTTCCTGTCTTTTCACTTGTTATTTCCCATATTTCTGTCGCATAACATCATCGATCAGCCCATTCTGCACATCACATCAAAAGACACACCACACAGACTTCCTATCTCTGCCCTCAAGTGCTAAGTACATACTAGTGACGATCTTACCATAGCCAAGCCCACTGTGGGACTAACGTCCTACTGCAATAAGCTGCTAACCAGAGACTGTTTGTCTCCATACATCCTGCAAACATTCAGTTCTTGTTGCTTCCCTCAATACACATATCTCTAAAGATCTTGCCTCATATGATACGCATGCATCTTTCGAAATATTCCTGCCACCGGCCCATGTATAGGCCTACATCTCAAGCTATTGCTGCCTGCTAACCATACATCAATATCAAGATCTTGGTGTATCCTCTGAAATGTCGTATCTTCGAGACATATAGGCTCTCTCCTTCAAGACAACGTTGTTCCGTTAGACGGTGGCCATACATGCCACTCTGTTCAGCTCCAAGCACTCTGACTACTTGATTGTGGAGAGAGGTTGACAACTTGGTACATCTGAAGAATTAACAATCTATTTCAATCTGAGCTCTATGGTGCTACTACACGCAGCAACTGTTTCAGTATATTTGAAACGCCACAATCATAGTCTGCACTTTGTTGAGTGGTTGTACCACTCCCCAAAAGAGTTAATTGCTTCTAATTGCATTTCCTTATGCCTGCACTTCTGATGTGTATCGGACGCGAGCCACCCTCCCCTACACAGCAGGGGTGCAGTTGGTACACACCCTTAGGCAACTTCAAGTGGCAGCCAGGGGTAAAAGACAGCTTTATGTCTCTATTTCTCAATAATACGTCCCCCCTTGCATTTTATCGTTGTTAAACAGTTCATACTGGTTATTATTCATATCTCCCTTTAATCCAGTGACGAATAGAAAGGACGGGGTGTAACAAGTGGTTTTATGTAGTCAATTGATAACTTATCACTTCTATTTAAGAGCTGGAAACGCTGGAAGAGAAAGACGGAGCATCCTGGAAAAGAATTTGAGGATCGGTTAAACGATGCCCCAGACTATGCATTTTATGACTTACTTCATATGAAATGGATAACATTAATACCTACTCACCATGTAGTACTTGGGCGTATAAGATTGCACACTAAAAATCTCATATAAGTCAAAGTGTAACGACGTGACGTACAGACGGCTTGTTAATAAAGCACTAAAATTTTGCCTCGCATAAATAACATATAATAAATGTATCTACATATGTGATTAAACAAACAGTACTGAAGAAAAAGAAGTAAACTACAAAAAATGTCCACGTAGAGTCTGGGACATTACCAACGATGGTATTTACTAGTAAAACATCAAAATTGAGTAGGGAAATATCAGACATCACCAGATCCGTTAGAGACACTAAAATAAGAAAATACACTAAGGGATAAATGAAAAAAACATGATTGACTCTCTGCATGCTGAGCACCACCACTATGAAACTCCCTAACTGGAAACAATTCTGAACCAGTTCCATCAGTCACATTTCCTCATAACGCACTTTCTTAGATCCCTTTTGACCCCTTATTCGCTTGCTGGTCTTAATGGCCGTTTTAAAAAAGTTATCCGGCCCAGTTTGGTATATATTTCCCGTCTCATCTAACCGACCTGTATATGAAACCATCACAACTCACTCAATTTGAGCCGTGACAGTAAGTGATCTACATAAATTACATTACATTAAGCCCTCATTAAGTACCAAGGTCTGCATCTTGGTCTGTGTCTTAAAACAACAAAATTTTTAGACTTTTGACGGAATTGTTTGCGAGCGGAATTGGCCCAATGCAAAGCCTCTGCTTTCACAGGAAACCACAACACAGAAAAATGACAACAAAACAATCATTAATCAAATGGGATTCGAACCCACTACCGCAGTATGTTGGAGCCGAATTCCATACATTCCTCACTGCGTAAGCTCCTCAATTCCTTACATAATCATCATCATTACAATTATGGGCTGGGCATAAACTTCACTTACGAGACAGCTGTAATAATCAGGTGAGAGACAGCGCTGGAACGGGTTGTAACTGAACTCTTGACAGGTAACAGTCTTGTAGATTTGACTACTCTTAAGGCACCTGCCAATATGATATTTGTTCATAGAGACAGAAAAAATAACTGTGCCGCAGTGTAGATTATTTCGTTACATCACACAACAATTTTATATGGCCTGTTCAAACTGACTGTGGGCTATGAAGGTCTTTAAATTTCATCTCCGTGCCCAGTGTTTGCCTGCAAGCAATCATCCACTGGCTGGGTAAACGAGAACACTGCCAGCTATTCCCGTTAATTAATTAAGACGCGTCAGTCTCCCCCATCCCCAGGCTGCTGAATGAACTGCGCTATGCCGAATTGCAAAAGGAATCCACCAGCTTTTAGATAAGAAATAAGACCTCCCCGGATGCCGAATAAAAGGCGGTTTTCAAATGCCATTACTTCTGCTCCCTGTCATTTGCCACTAATGACAACTGTCATCAGTCTGACTCTGCACCACATTGCTCATCTCCCGGTAGCCATACTGAGTGCATTCCTGACGTTCTGCCTTATGTTGGACGAAATGAACACCATCACGTAACTCGGACGGTCCTTTCGACACTCACTGTTCAGTAGTTGACAGTCGCTTAGCAGGTCCAGAAACACCCCACTTTTGTGGAAACCAGACACTGATGCGGCGTTCATGCGCCTTTGGACCTTACCCTGAATCAAGTTGAATCCGGGTGACACAACTACATATTATTATTACTATCATCATCATCGTCATATTCCCATATTATAAGCCTGCCCGGGGCGTGGCCTTGACCACCCACCCCCATCAAGCGTCGAGGTTATAAGAAAGTGTACAGTTGTACCTCTAGTCCCCCTCTGGGCCTTCATGACCTGTTCTAGGATGAAATTCACCTTACTACAAGTCTGCGCACATTCCGTTGAGATCTTGCTACCAAATTCAAGGTTTTGAAGACCCTGTGTTTCTTGCATGCTACATATCCTACCTGTCCGAACCTTCGCTTTTTGGTACATTCTACGACACTGTCAGTATTGCAGACTGTATGGCGTTGAATGGTGGGACGAATAGTTAACTGGAAAACGTGTGAATGGAAGCCCTGACATTACCATCCCACTTTTAAGACGGTAACCTGGTACATGGTAAACCCACGGATATTATTATTACAGGCAATTGCAGGGTAAAAAAGAGGAATACGATCAATGATTATATTGAAGAAATTGACTTGCATCATGATCCGTTGCAAAAGAGAAGAGAAATTTATTCTCTTTTCCGTTATATTTTGGTGTAAGACAGTAAAACCTTGGTCTGTGTGCCATTATTCTTGTGATGTGGTGACAAGTCTTAAGAAAAGTCATGGTATTGATGAAATTTCCGTCCTTCCAATTACAAATTATAATCTCCACACCACAATTAGTTATAAGCAATCTATATCTGTGATTAATCCTGTGTACAAATATACTGGGTGGCGCAAGGTCACTTGACAGTCGATGTTTAACAACAGAGAGGCTGTACATGTGACAATTTTGTAAGACAATGTGTGTGAGCCTTCCCGAAAGACTTACATTATGCGTCAGTGTACAAGGAAGATACTTGGAACATGAGATAGTCAATAAAGGTAAGTATTTTGTCAGTAAAATTCAGTTAACATGTTGCGGGTAGTGTCAAGTGGCTTCTGCATTATTCTGCATTTCGTGTCACGCTTTAGATTGTGACATCTAATGTAATACATAATACATCATTCAGACGATAGCAGTGACCGAGCGGTCTTGAATCTGGGGGTAAGACCTGGGATCACAGGTTTGGCTGCCGATCCAGAAACTTATGGACGTCCCATTTTTATGTGTTATATTGTTTCGTATCCCGTATTTAAAAATCAGTTCTCAGTAGGAAGAACCACAGGGCTTCGTCAGATATAGCGGGGGAAGAGCACGCCATGCAACACACACTGAAGTAATAGTTACCCTGTTACTAATCATACACACGATTCTGTCCTTCCACAAGAACACTATTCAGTTTTTATTCACCAAAATACTCATACAAGAGTCCAGGGATGAGGAACCTATGGCATGCGTGACCGATGTGACACGTGAAACGAGTTTGCGTGGTACGTAAGCGTATTTAATGTGCCGCTATATTATAACGTGTAAACGAAAGGCGAAGCAGCAAAGATAGTTTCGTCTTTCGCCGGTCCAGTATAGGCGGAACTGGCTGAATGGTGTTATTGTTTAGGCCTACATTTACAAGCAATATTGTGCGTACGATCGTTGCAGTTTGTAATTTCTGTTGTTACTTAGACTGTACCATCTATGCGAAGTGTTTTCTAAAGTAGTTTACTTCAAATAAATTTATAAACAATATCACTTATGGCCAAAAATTTTACCTGAAAATTCTCCCACCTCTAGACACATTCCCTTACCGCCCAACAGTCCTAGACTATGAGCTCCTCTTATAAATTTCTTGCATTTGTGACACTCAGTCCCACAGTACTTCTCCCCACTGTCAATAACTGTCACTACATAAAGCAAGGGAGCTGGGCCGTTGTTGTATGACTGATCTGTTGCATAGATTATAACCTGGAATACGCTTTATGATTTATGGATCCGGAGCTCCTCTAGAATTCTGAAAATTTAGCTTCCATACAGCTGATACGAAAAGTTATGTATAGGCCTGCTGCCAAATGCATAACCTGGTTTGACCGGAATGACTGAAACCACAGAATGAAAAAATATTGGTTTAAGGGTGATGGGTGGAACGAGCGGGTCTCCTCAGAATTCCCACCAAAGATCTGTCTAAAGAAAACATCCAGCCTTCCTTACAGAGGAAGCAGCAGAAGGCGATGTTTATGTAGATATGTGTGTTTATACCGTGTTTATACTGTAAGGTGCCATCTTCTTTCCGGTTAGAAATGACATCACAGACTTAAAGAAAAGAAAAGGGGACAGAGCGCGCCATCAAGGAAGCTGTGAACGAAACAAAATAATTACAGAACAAGAAAGAGAAATATTAATATTTGTGACGAAGAAACATGTTTTGTGTCTCCTTTAAACACAATCCGGCGCAATTAAGGGGGGGGGGAAGTTTTTATTTCTTCCGTTCTTAAACTCATCTGCGTTCCTCTGCTGTAATGAGAACTAAACACCAGCAGTGAAGATGTGCACGCATTTGAAGTGCACGGGTGTTGCCTGCAATAACTAACTGGATGAAACATTGTCTTTGAGAAGCTGACAGTTGTTAACTTGATAGAGGAATTCTCAGCGTTTTATGGACTGATTAATTGTTGACAAGAGGTCGCCAGAGGACTCCATTTTGAGTGGTATGAAACCATTTCACGTCCTCACACTCTACCTCATTTAGATTCACTTTAATATTGTCCTCACATCTACGCCTAGGTTCCCCAAGTGGCCTAAATCCTTCTGATTTTTCAAATATTATTTTGCATACACTTCTTAATCCTGCCATCCACGTTAATATGCCCTGTCCGTCTTAATATTACTACTTCAGACCCTCAGTAAGATTTGCTGAAGAGCAGAAATTATGAAGTGCCAAGTGTTGCCGTGTTTCCTAGTCTCTTATTACTCCCCCACACTTAGGGCCACATACTTTTCCTGTCATAATTCTGTCAAACACATTAATATTTTGCCAAAATTATACAGCATGATTCGCACCCATACAAAAGATAAAATTACAATTTTGTCCAAACGCTTACAGATGGGGAACAGAAGAAGAAAGATCCTGAAGTCGAGGGTAACAAGCAGTCCCCGGATTTAAACTGCTGTTAGTTTCTTCACGAATCTAATTTTGAAATTTGTCGCTCGGAATCCCGTTGTGTGTCCGTGTCAACAAATGGTCTTTGTACGCCGTTGAACATAACATTTATCAGCAAACAAATCTTGTTCACATTAAATCTAGAGACAGACTTTTCAACTTATTCCAGTCACCATCAGGCTAATGTATTAAAATATAAAAAACTGAAACGTTATAAACACAAAACATCGCGTGTCAGTTTACGCCTACTCGGAATGAGATCTTGATCCCTTACAATATTGATGTTGTTTTTGTTTTTTGTTTTATACTTACACATCTTTTGTCTGTATTGTGTTCCATATAATCTCTCCGTTTAAAACTTCGGAACATTTATAACTGGGTATAATTCAATTATTTTCAAACATTCATCACTAAACAGCACACCTTATTGTTACACAAGGAACCGGCAAAGGGAAGACACCACAGTGTTAAATATTCACAATGCCCAACAGCCCGACACCCTGCGTAACTGCAGGCTTTCCGCCGCGGTGTAAATGAGATATGCGCTTTTTCGGGATTTCACGCAGCGTAGAATGGAATTTTCTTACCGACGTTTCGGGACAACCTCTCGGTCCCATCTTTAGGGGCCACGCAGCTGTTTTGAAGATGGAACGGATAGGTTCTCCGAAACGTTGGTAAGAAACTATCATTCCATGCTGCGTAACAACCCAAAAGAGTGCAGGTCTCAAGTTTGATACATTGCTCAGAAAACATTAAACACACCACCTCATTATTATAGAACTGATGTTATAAGACAGCTACTATACCGTTATCGCGATATAAAAGGACAAAAATGCTAAACGTGGAAATATGTTTGCACTTTGTTTTCACCGTGCATTTTTTGTATCACAAGTAAAATCACCAACGAAATGCACTGTATGTGATAAAATCACTTTTATTCACTTATTCTGTCTTACCCCGACATTTAACAGTGTGCCACGGCATGAACAGTAAAAAGTGTGGTGTTACCTTTGATCATGACGTTGTATGCTACCATTTTGCCAGCTCTTATCAAGTTTTAACAAACTGCAAAAGTACTGAGTATGTGTATATGTTATGTTTTTAGCAACCACTTCTTTTAATATTGTATGTAAACATCGCCCGAGTGATTAGGGTCTTAAACCCGCACGATCCCCCTGAAGATGGCGTCATGCTGCGCCGAAACATGTCGGGGTAAGACAGAATAAGTGAATAAAAGTGATTTTATCACATACAATGCTTTTCGTTGGTGATTTTATTTGTGGTGGAAATATGGTTTATTTTTTATTTAAATTGACACACTTATCTCGACGAAAAACAAGAGATAAGGTTGTCCATATTCACAACATGAACACACATGTGATGGGGGGAGGAGGTACAACTCCACTCATCTTAACCTTGACATTAGGTGGAGGTAAGTGAGCAGGTTCACGGCGCAGCTGAATTTCTTGCGGGAGATGATTCCTAGGTACCAACTGCATTGGGTGTTCGGTGGTTTGTGGGGGCTCCGAAGCTCGTACGGACTCTTTGGAGAAGGGATACATTTCTTAGGCCTCCCTGGAATTGAACCACATTTCTCGGACGTTCAGCCTGTAACCTAATCACTATTGCCTACCCTATCTTACCTGTGCGTAATTTACATAATGTTAGATAAGTAATTGGCGGCCTCTGTATCAGCAGCCCGGACCGCATGCAACAGCCATCCTTCCCACTTAACTTGGTACTGGTATCCATTAACATTCGTGAGCAGTGTGCAGTACTAACAAGACTTCGGAATGTGGCTATGCATGATACATTAAAGGAAAGAGGTTGTTTGTCTGTCTTCACAATAGTTACTTCCCATTTCAACGTCCCCTGGTTTTCCCCACACCTAATGGTAACGCCTTCCAGCAAGACTAACGAATGTCACGTCATATTTGCTGGGGACCCCACAAGCTGCTGGTAATGATTCGAGCTGCTATTATTCATGTGAAATTGTAGTGTCTTTCATTTAGAATATATATATATATATATATATATATATATATATATATATATATTCATATAAAGTCTGCGCAACAGCAAGCCGATTTTGTCCAAACTTCACATAAGCTTATGTAAAATGTCTCTTTTGCGATAATTAATTTTGCCACATATTACTTGTAACATAATTCTGCCTGTTGCTTTTGATTGGTATGAATGTTGAGCTCTCACACTGAGGGGCGAAAATAGGGTGAGGGTGTTCGAGTATAGGGTGCCGAGGAAGATACTGGGGCCTGTGAGGGACTAGGTAACAGGGGAGTGGAGAAGACTACATAACGAAGAGCTTTATGATTTGTACTCGTCACCAAATATTATTCCGCTGATTAAATCAAGACTGTGATGGGCAGGGCATGTAGCACGTATGGGGGAAAAGAGAGATGCATACAGAGGCTTGGTAGGGAAACCTGAGGGATAGAGGCCACTTGGAAAACCTAGGCGCAGATGGGAGGATAATATTAAAATGGGTCTTCCAAGAGACGGGATAGGGACATGGACTGGATTGATCTGGCTCAAGATAGGGATAGTTGGAGGGCCCTGTAAATGCGGTAATAAAAGCTCGGTTTCCATAAAATGCAGCGAATTTCCTGACTATATAAGGACCAGTTAGCTTCTCCAGAAGGACTCCGCTGCATAGGGAATATTTATTCGTAAACGCGATTTTTTTTTTAAATTTTCCCATATTGAAATAAATGCTTGTAATACACTTAATGACGTTTGCTCTAATGAGTGGGATATAAAACATCGAACGGGAAAGTGACTGTGAACAATGAATTGCGAAGTCTGCAAACAGTCGGTCGCGGCATAACTTAAGGTAATGTCACAGTAAGCTTTTACGCCTCGGGAGTTAGGGAAATGGCGACCGAATACCTCCAGTCAATGTGGGTGACTTCTGGGTCTAGAATGGAATCCGAGTAAGCAGGACGCCACGCCCAGTGCATTCGAAGCCGGTCTCTCAATTTTCACGACAATGGATCAGCTGAAGCCGTTCAACTAGGAGAAGCTGAGAGAGATGATGAAGTGAAACTCAAAGTGGGCCCTGCGTTTGGGATACACGACAGGGGCTTTTCGTGAGTTGTAGTGTGAAGAAACAATTTGTATTCAGTACAGGCACAGTACAGAAGGCACTGGCAACCTGTGGCTTATGGACTCCATTATGCCAACCTGGTCCGCGAAACTGCAATGGTTTCCTTTAGAAATAAGTTTGTAATGTACGTGTATGCATTTTTGAAATTTTAAAAGCCGCTTTCTTCTTATTTTACTACAGTCAACTTAAGGGTCTTGCATTGTCTGCATGTAAAGTCGACCTCTGTTTTATCGGCCTCGGTTATAACGGACTTCGGTTATACCGAATCTTTTAAGGACAACCCTGATGATCCGTTATAACCGACGTTGACTGTACTTGCGGGATAAGAATCCCGGTTAGGGGCATTCCTAAATTATTCGTGTCTCGCCCTAAAGAGGCTGGATGAGGGATGGACGATCAAAATTCTCTTTCCTGAAGATGACGGAACTCGGGTCTTCCCACAGCGGCTAGAGAGGTCAAAAGACTCATCTGTACAATCGAAATGGGGATCGACTTCTCGAACAGTAAAGCGGCCAGGGTGCGAAGCTGATTGCTTAACCTCTTTCTACAGTGGTGGAGCTAAGAATGAACTGAGCTTTAGTTATATAAGCACCGTGGAAATTGTGCCGTACCTTTTAACCCACCAGTATGGCTTATGAATATTATAACAACCATTCAACTTGGCAACCCCCATTAAAAGGCGATTTTAATATAGTATTAGGCTTACTTGTGCCCCATGTAATACCATCACAGAACAGACTGCCGAAACCATTTATGGAATGTTTGGCACTAGGAATTGTGCTGTGAACGTTATTGCGCGGTTAATTCACTTTATTTTTAATGAGGCTGAGTGGCTGGGGAAGTAGCAGCTGAAACACTGTACACTGTGAAGGAAGACAAAAAAAGGGAGGACGTTCCTGTGGGAATCGTGGGATGTAGGCAATACAATTCCTACATCTACACAGAGTGCATCGGGAATAATTCAAGAGGAGAGGGTGGGTGCAGGAACAGGGCACAGGTGCTGACGAATCGCATCGAAAACGTTGCTATACATTGGCGAAAACAGGAGGGTGGTTGGAATGGGCGGTAAGTACAGTTGCAAACAGGTGCAAAATTAGCAGCCCATCGAAGACATTATTTCAACTGCAGAAGATATACAATATGATGGGAAGATTACCGTGAAGTCACGAAAATTGGTCTCTCGCGTTAACGGAAGGCTACAGGCTGAGGGTGTTCGAGAATATTGTGCTGAGGAAGATATTGGGCTTGAAAGGGAGGAAGCGAGAGGAGTCTGGAGAAAAGTGCGAAGTGAGGAGCTTCATGATTTACACTCCTCACCAAATACTGGACAGATACTCGAAGATTGCCTTCCACTACCATCCTACAGGAAAAAAACTCCCCGGTAAAACACGTAAAAGATAGAAACGAAGTCGGAACAGTCGAAAGGCCTAAACTCTGCAAAGAAGAAGCAGAAGAAGAGAAGAGGAAGAAGAAGAAGAAGAAGAGAAGAAGAGGAAGAAGAGGAAGAAAAAGAGAAGAGAAGAAGAGGAAGAAGAGGAAGAAGAAGAAGAAGAGGACGAAGAAGAAGAGAAGAAGAGGAAGAAGAAGAGGAAGAAGAGGAAGAAGAAAGTGAAGAAGAAGGTGAAGAAGAAGAAGGCGAAGAAGAAGAAGAAGAAGAAGAGGAGGAAGGTGCAGAAGGTGAAGAAGAAGAGGAAGAAGAAGAAGAAGAAGAAGAAGAAGAAGAAGAAGAAGAAGAAGAAGAAGACCAAATATCACAACTTGATCACGCCAGTATGAGACGGGTGGCATATATAGCACTTGAAAAGTAAAGGGTAAAGTTCACACTGGAACAGGCCATGAAGGCCCAGAAGGGGGAGTACATGTACAGATCTACTCTTTCTTTAACCTCGGCGCTAGATGGGGGCGAGTGATCAATGCCGCGCCTCGGCCGCTTTACCCTCGGCATAGCCGGTACCCCTTGTACAGGAAGACTGTGTAGGCCCCAGGGCCGGTCTGGATGGGTGCGGAAAATTTCGCCTCCCAACTATATAACATTTATGGGGGCAAAAAGAATGCCTAGCCGATTTTTTTCAGGGAAAATTAAGAGACCAATTACAAGACTTAGGGTAGATGGGATAATAATATTAAAATGGATCTTAAATAGGATGGGATGGTGGTACTAGATTCATTTGGCTCAGGATGGGGACAAGTGGCGCCTATTATGAATACGGTAATGAACCTCTGGGTTTCATAAAATGGGGGGGGGGGGGATATCTTGAGTAGCTGAAGAATTATTAGTTTCTCAAGAAGGAATCTGTTCCGTGAAGTTAGATTGTGATGACTGGTGAGTGGGTAAGGACTATGAAGTACGTGGTCCTAGACTGTTTGGAGATACTGGACAACCTGCGGAAACAGAGGAACAATATTAAATAGGATAGGCCGTAACTTCGAGCTGGGCATTTCACAGTACATACTGAACAATGCCACAGTTTCAGCTTTCTGAGTTACCTATCAGCCGCTGAAATTATCTCAATTTTCGACAAGTTGCAGTTTATTTAACAACCCTCTTCACATCAGCAGAGGCTATTTCTTATCCAACAAGATGTGACAGGTTAGTCCGTTGTACCTGTACATGCATAACTCAGCTGCCATGCGTGCTACAGACCCTACCACGTCACCTTCCTTGATTTGCTCGCCATAATAATAATGGAGAGGGTACAAATCATAAAGCTCCTCAATAAGCAGTTTTCTGCAATCTCGCATTACTTTCCCGCAGGTCCAAATATTCTTCCAAGCACCTTGTTTGTAAACATTCCCGTTTGTTCTTCTCTTAAAATGTGGGTACCAATTTTGACTTTATAAGAAGCAACAGGTAGAATTACAGTGCTACTATTTCTGATGAATACAGACAAACACAACAAAACAGATGTTTTGTTGTGTTTGTCTGTATTAATTATAAACGGTGGTATACACACGCACAATGTGACGGGTAATCAAAAAATTAGAATTACAGTGATTGCGTAGTTTAACATTTATGCTTATAGGTAGCAAATTGGAAGAAAATTTTCCGTACAGAGTGTATTTTGTAAAACAGGTGTTGTTATTTCGTCTTACTCATATATTGCCATGGTAATGTACAATGAAAATTCTCAAAGAGTCACAAATGATAGAAACTGATTCAGATTTATCAGAAACTGTCATGCCGAAGTCTAAATTTTGAAAACGTTCTTTTTCTGACTTCTTCTGTACGCTTAGGACAGTTTAGAATTGTATCTGGCAGACACATTTGGCACCCGGGATCGTGGTGGGTATACTACGTGACATGAAAGAATTTGTTGAAATTTTGTTGTCACTGTAGTTGTCTTATTCCCTCGAACTCTGTTTCAAGAACATCCTTGAGTGATCACCAGGGGCTTTCATGGAACAGCAAAGCATGTTCATGTGCCTTCAAAGGGAAGTGCATCTGATCCGGTGAATACTGACGGAAATCAATGTGAAGCTGCCTCCGACGAGAGGAGAATTTACTTTGGGAAAGGAAATGCAATGAAAGAATTTAAAGGAGAATAACCTGCCTTAGTGTACATTGATTTGAGTTCACAGAAATTTGTTTCTTATTAAGGTCCTTCCAAGTATCTGTAAGGGACCCTCTGCCACAAGTAGTTAAGAATCAATCCTGATACTCGACAAAGAGTGTGGAACAATGTAATGACCGACTGACAAAAGTAAAACAAAACAGCTGAAAATATATATGTGTAATGCTCAACAAAAATTTAGCCTGGAAAAAAATTCTCTTTCCCACAGCGTTCAGACACTCTCTGCGGCGCGTCCAGCCTACTGTTCAATGGGTACTGAAGATAAAGCGACAAGAGCATGCAGCTGGCCACTCACTTCCATCCAGTGCCGATTCCAAGATGTTTCACCATAATTCTGTATGTAGTGGTGTTCAAGTAAGCACTGAAACAAGCCTATTCTCACCTTTGATTTGGATTATAAATGCGTTTTCTGTACTTTATATCCTTTACTTTAAGTACGGACTGTGTGTTATACGCACAGACGTATTCAACTTGCGTTAAACGAAAAAATGTCTGAAAGACAGAACGCGCCTTGGAATTCTATTCACGCCATTAATCTAGCAGTTGGCTATATCTTTCTTCCTCCTCCTCCTCCTCCCCCTCCCCACCTCCTCCTCCCCCTCCCACACCTCCTCCTCCTCCCCCTCCCCCACCTCCTCCTCCTCCTCATAGCGCTACAGCTCGATTGAAACTTTGGCCTTCTCTGATTGTTGTGGCTTTCAGGCAGGTATGTATTGCGAGGAGTATGAGCAATCGGATCATCGTAAGGGCTCTTCCGTTATTAAAAAAACGCTCAGCTTAGTGTAGGGTTGCAACTCACAGTCACAGTGTTTAACCCTTTAAAGACGAAGCCTATCTGTTTTATATAAGGACTCAGTGCGTACCGCGCTGTAAACACTCTCCACTTCGGTTATAAAAACCAATCTCTTAATGTGTTATAAGGCAAAAGTTGCTGTTTGTTCTGAGATCCGTACAAAACACATAAACGCAATGTGGGCACCACGTAGAATTTTTTAATGTTAAACGTGGTGGTATGTAAAGTTACCGCTAGGCTTTAAAAGTTAAGCCACTCTCATCCTCTACTGTGGTTACTAAGCATACCAGTTTCCATATCAAAATATATACGATTATGATCGATCAATATAATGAAGGATGTCCTCACGAAATCTGAGAACATTTTAGCACGTTTTTTGATTAGACGTAATAAGGAAACAAATAAATCAAATTTCTGATACGGCTGCTCTGGGAAGTCATTATTTACAACTATATAAAAATGACTTTTCGTTGGACGCTTATATTTGCACAATGCAGCTTCAAGAAGTGAGCGATATTCTACTTCCAGTCACAAAGAATTTTAAGAAATCCGTACGTGTACTGTATACTTCGCCCCACTAGTAATCCAATAAGAAGTAGCTAAAATCAGTTAGGAAATGTTAATCTGCATGTTGGACTTACTTTCGTGACTGCAGAACTAAAACTTTGAGAAAGACAGAGAGACAGTGGGATATTTCACACATACTTTAATGGACTGTTAGACGTGCAAGCGTGTTGTAGTAACTTCAGATATGGCAGGCGCTCGTTCCATCCTCAGCTTACAGCTGCAGTTACTACAGCCAATTTCGGGGTAACAGCATGTTGGTAGCTCCTTAGGAAGAGGACTGTCCAAAATGCAAGTGAAATTTGCCTTGTAGGAGGCCTACATTTGTCGTCCTTGACTGTACAGGGGAACTAGAGGGGTGCACTGTGGTTTGGACTTCTCACACGGACACAGAAACTCCATTTGAACTCCGAGAAAAGGAGAGGAAACACGAGAGGGAACGTGTTCCGATACGAGCACTGTATATAAAGGTGATGCAAATGTAAAGACAGCAACTGCAGTGTAATGTAAAACGGATGAAGCAGAAGCTGATAAATTATATGAAGACTCTCAGTGTATGTTGCCTGTGGAAATGAATTTGAACTATCAAGCCCTCGGAATTTGCACTGAACTGTCCCCTGCTGAGTTCGCGATACCAAATGCATTACTGTCTGTTCACGGAGAGGCGACAGAGGACGTGATCATCATGCGATAACTTGTTATGCACTTCGCATTCTATTCCTCTCTTCAGCTAACGTGTCTTCCCAAAAGGTTCGATGAGAAGACTCGTGTTCATGTTCGTCCTCTAATTTGTGTTCCTTCACATACGTGTAGACGGTTTCGCGAGTCCTAGCCCAAGCAACAATCTAGTGGTTCGGCACACCAGGTACTTAAAACGAGCGGCTCACCAAGGGTATCACATTTTAGATATTTCAAAGCACTGAACAAGTACTGTACACGGCCAGCAGCAATTATTCCGAGTGTCACGAGCACGAGCATTCTGGACGCACTTTTGCAGCAACTTTGATACGGTGGAAGAAGGGAACGTCACAATTACAGTGCTTTTGTTTTTACATCAGCTGTACATAAGACATTTTAGTAATTTCGAGTCTGTTGTTTACTAGTAAGTGTGTGCTCGTGGTTGTCACATAGTAAAGTGTCGAGCTGTATCTACAGCACAAATGTCATTAGTCTGCCACGGAAGGGACTTACGGAAATGTTACGCGCCTCTCGGGCGATCAGCTGCATCAACTCGTCGCTGAAGTCCAGCGTTTCGGAAACACTCTCTCTTTCCATCGTCACGGAATAACGCCTTAAAAGAACCTGAGTATCTCTGCAATGTGTGTGTTTCATAACATGTATACGGTGAAGGTAGGTTGAGACCACCCGGTATTATCAATTCCATATATTGCAAGAAAAATAACTTATTCTTTGTAAGAGAAACTTCTGCTGAGAGATTAATATTGCGTGTGAGTACGTAACCATCTCTACTGAAGTTCCCGAAACTTGTACGTCCCGCCCTTTCGGCTTCAGTCAGAATCAATTCGATGGAATTCCTGGAGTTCTAGCTTACAAGTTTAATTTGGCTAAGCTGGTGAAGAAATTCTTAGCTTATACGGAATCTGAAGATTCAACTGCTCATTGAGAGCATCCTCCACCGTACCATATCCTGAGGGATTTACTTCCAGTTCAATCTATTTCCCACCGACACTCATTTCAAAATTAGCCTCCTTTATGCTCCTTCCAAGTAGTGTATTTGTGTTTATGTGCTGAATTACCTCGTACTCACCCTTCTCGATTAACTCGCCCCAATAATGTTACTTAAAAACCAGCACGTGAGAGATGCCATCAGTTTTGACAGCTTTAATTTGAGTCGTGTTCTGAAATGGGGAAAACATCGTACATGATGCGCTGTGGTTATCTTTACAATAGATTTTTGTCTGCAGCAAATTAGCAGCAAGACATTGAGATACAGGCCTATAGGCCTAAAATCGCAACGAACACATACGGATATACGTGCACTTGCCTGGCGTAAGTCTTGCGAATACTGCTACGATACAGCCAGAATGGCTTAGGCGGTATAGTGAGTAGGCTATGGGGTGGACGGCCGAGGAATCATAGTTTGATTCCCGGGAGGGGGGCGTGGGGGCAAGAGATTTATCTCTTCCTCCCAAAGTCCAGGCTGGCTGTGGGGCCCATTCAACTTCCTGTTCAGAGTGTACCGGGTTTTATCCCCAGTGATAATGCGGCCGAGGCGTGAGGCTGACCACCTCATCTAGTACCAAGGCTGAGGAATTAGTGGCGTTATACCTCCACTCTCCCATATACTTTCTTGGCGTGCACAAGGACCACTTTCCATTGACATTACTGAAATCTTCGTTTGATGTAATAACGAATGACATGACACGAAATTTGAACTAATTAGAAGTGCACTTCTAGGGACGAGGGTAAAATAATGAAACAATTTGGCGGATCTTGGACTCTGTTGTCTGGTGCCCCCCCTGATGTCACTTTCGAAGCAACTATATTGAAAACATTATGGGATATAGGAGACGGAGGAAAGAAAAGAGTTTCAAAAAAAAAAAAAAAGAAGAAAGAAAGAAAAAAGAAAGAAAGTAACAAAGAGTGTTCAGGGAGACTTCGCATCGGAGCGCAGGGAAGTAGTTTCGCATATCGTCTGCCTCCCACCCCCGACTCCACCCCCTAACCGACCGACTGAAGTACAGATCCACGTTCACAGCTGATCCGTAACAAAACGCGGGGCAAAAAAAGTCGCATCTCCCTGCTTAGGATGGCGAAGGAAGAAGGCTCGGAGCGAAATTTAACTAAACCACTCTGTCACTTACTATATATAAACAGTTTGGTTTAATTACGCCAAAATGTTTGGTTACGAATAGAAACCCCAAAAGCAAAACGCTGTATAAACTATACAGACTTTTCGCAGCAAACTTTATGGAGCAGTAAACACATTTCAGAACTGTTAAAATAGCTTACAGGTCTAAAAACTTCCGATTAAGCCTCAGATTTACTACTGCCGAGAAAAAGGAGTTTGGTTAACAATTTGTGACGCTCAATTTCCTTACAATAAGACGATGTGGTGAGGCTACGAAGATTTACAAATTAATAAATGTGTACGTACAATCCGAACATTTATTTCTATGTTTAATCTCCACTACTGTGCTTTGTTGTCCTGTGCATGCAAAGGTGCTGCGACAGACTGATACCCATCCTGGACGTCCTATCGTATGGGTAGAAGATCAGTTGTTTAAAAATTGATTCTGCATGGGAGTATGTCAGAGGGAACAGCCAGATAAAGAACAGTAGCCTAAACAGAAGATCGCATGGTATTGACCTTTTAAAGATGAAATGTGACATGAAGTGTATTTGCAGATTCAGTTCGTACCGCACTGTAGACGCTTCCGCCTTGAGTGTAAAAACCGATTTGTTAATGCTGTGCAGAGTAGTAATCGTTTCTAGACACGTTCGCACACTGGCGAAAAGGGTTAATTAGCTTCCCCACGTCCGTTCGGCTGTCTGTCTGTCTGTCTGTCTGTCTGTCTGTCTGTCTGTCTGTCTGTCCGTCCGCATGTGTCAGCGCGGTTCCCACTGGACGGTTTTCGTAGAATTTGCTATTAGAGACTTTTACGAAAATCTGTCGCCAAACTCGAAATTTGGTTGCAATCGGACAACAATATCGGGCACTTTACATGAAGACCTAAGAGCGTTTCATATTGTTGGCAGCAGCATATGTGACGCACAATACAGAAACGCCTCGCTGTGCTTCCAGAGCAAAGCTTTCCATACCTATTACATTGTTGACAACGATATGCAGGGAATGTATTGTTGCAGTTCCATGGCAACACTTTTTACGCGGACGCGCCACAATGTTACATGTACATTGCCTGACTTGTTAGTGTTAAACCTACTGGTATATAAAGTTACTGCACTTTAAGGGGTTAATTATTACACCAAATAATATTGATAACGCGGTCTCACTATGTGACAGTGTATCAAATGTTCTTGGGACCCCGGCCTGACCCTGATATCCTTGCAACACTTTCTAGAACGTTATTCCATTCCCACGGTGCTATCACAAACATCGTAACTGCTCAATGGATGTCGAACCACCCCAGCTCTCTGCAACCCTTCACTTACAATCCTTCCAATTTGTGTTTGGAAAGAAATTTTCTTTCAGGCATTTGTAAACCTGAGCTCATTATGTGCATTCTTTTATAATGCTGATTGCAGGCCAACAGGTGGAAGGAAGTATCATGTCAAAGTAAAAGAGTTTCTTGAAGCATTTATTGTTTGTTACCTTCAGGTCCTGCCTCAGGAGGTTCTTTACGAAAGCCTTTGATAATTTAACCTAGTTACATCAGGTATATTCTTTTTGATAAAAATAGTGGTAAATTTTCAGGAAGTAAGGAGGAAAAGGGCATACTTCTCATGTAAACAGTAGACTAAACCCTCGTCAGATATTGTAACACCTGGCCTACGTCTAAATGTGTAAGCCAGTCTTGCGTTAATAATGGAATCGCATACCTGTAACAACTTCGCTTTTCTTCGACATCAAGAGCTCTAAAAATGTATGAAACAAAAGATTCCCCAGAATGAAGATCCACAACTACAGGTGCTATTGACGAAAGCAGCAACTGGCTTCAAAATTCATAGCAATGGGGCTTCAGTAATTTATTTGTACACCTGTTTTTTTACTAACATCATGTCAAGTGAGAAACTGCACGAGGATTTTGAAAACTTCCGAAATATAGAGAAAGACTGCGACATAGTTTAATATTTTGTCTTATTATTTGAATATAATTCCTCAGGGAAGTCGCGAAACACTTAACCTTTTAAAGCCTAGCGGTAACTTTACATACCGCCAGGTTTAACATTAAAAAATTCTACGAGGTGTCCACATTGCGTTTATGTGTTTTATACGGATCTCAGAACAAACAGCAACTATTGCCTTATAAAACATTCAAAGATTGGTTTTTATAACCGAAGTAGAGGGTGTTTACAGCGCGGTACGCACTGAGTCCTTATATAAAACAGATACGCTTCGTCTTTAAAGGGTTAATCAGGGTACGCGATAGTCAGGTAGAGTCAAAATTGGAAATTGACCGGATACTGTGCAGGCCACCGCGGATATTCGTGTCACTAAGTTCTCAAATTTGTCTGTCTGCTTCCTTCAAATTGATTATTGATTCTTGTTGTGTGCCTGTAGAGTTGTTTTGTTTGAAGGTCACTTAACGACACTGTCAGTAAATCCGACTACGTAGCCTCGAATGTTCGGATGAGTGAGTAATGAATTAGAAAGAAACCAGGAGCAAGAAGTCATGGCCTAATTAAGGTTGGCACTTCTAATCCACTATCTGCCTGGAGGTACTGAGAAATAACAAGCAGAATCTTGAGCCAGGATAAATCGTGTCCTGACCGAGATGTTAAAACGTGCTATCTTCCGAATAATAGGCATATAAACTGTCCACAAAGCGTCTCGTCGCATAAATATACATACATGATATAACATGTTTTGAATACGTACAACATTTACTTGAAAAATTCTTCTGTTAAATCATGATTAACCTTTTAAAGTCTAGCGGTAACTTTACGTACCACCAGGTTTAACATTAAAAAATTCTACGTGGTGCCCACATTGCGTTTATGTGTTTTGTACGGATCTCAGAACAAACAGCAACTTTTGCCTTATAAAACATTAAGAGACTGATTTTTATAACCGAAGTGGAGAGTGTTTACAGCGCGGTACGCACTGAGTCCTTATATAAAACAGATTACGTTCCGTCTTTAAAGGGTTAATGAAACAGACAGAAAATAATTTGTGATTATGCGTAATATGATGATGTTTGCAAAAACAGAATTTTGTGTAGAATAAATGAGCACCACGGTCGAGATATGACAAACAGGAAGGAAGGCATTTGAATAAAAACGCCCATCACCGGACTAAACCTTTCCACTCTTGATCCCCTAGAGTGAGGCCTGAAATTTCACATCCATATGAGAAAAGCGGTGGATTCAAATATTACAAAGTTTAACCACCCCAGTCTATTGTATTGTCTTCCCTCTCTTGTCTGCTTTACTGCATTACATTCATCAACGATCCTCGAACCAGATCTGCTTAGCGAGAGGTTTATAAGCAAGTCGCAAAACCAAAAGCACGGTTCATCTGCTCGAAATTGAAAAGCAAAGATTTCATTGTAATATCAAGGTCCATAACTTCACTTCACATAGCCTAATATCGGTTCACTCATGTGGGGCAGTTGTAAGAATGTTTGAGGCTACAATGCATGCAAATTCGGGGCTTAATTCCTTATACACCATACTGACAGCTCCCCCCCCCCCCCATATGATCAGTAGGTCTGCTGAACATCACCCTACAGGCACGACACTCAAGCAATCCTTTGTTCACTTACATTATCGCCCAGCACTGATCTTTTTACAAAAGAAAATCACTTGCAAAACATTCTTCAAAATTAAATCCCAGTTTGAAGAAGTTCCTAACAATGGAGCTTTAAAGAAACAGAAATATCTAAGAGTGAATCGTCCAGTAAATATCCACGCTGTATAAAGAATAAACAGCCCAATGCACTTATTTCAAAATACGTTTTCATCCACTTATATATTCCCCTCTTCCATTCATAAATACAATTATTAAAATGTAAATAACTGAAATATAATATAGGCCTATGTTTTGTTTCATGTTAAGTGTAAATCTTCGACGAAATACAGTAAAATGCGGGTGTGAAGAAGGTTATGAGGATATTTGGACTTAAGAAACAGAAGAGAATGGGGAAAACTACATATCGTCATCACAGGTGCAGTAGAAATATAGAATTTTAGAGAAAGGACTAGTTAATATTTTACATAAGTTCTGCTTAAATAGTATCATAATCAAATTAACAAAAATTCTCAGTTATGTAAAAGCTTACACTTGCGGTCTAGGAGTATAGTGTTATTTCAGTACACGGTATCCTTCACTGGGCTCATGTAACTCAGAATGTGCTCAATAATCCCACCGTGCAACTCAGCAGCACCGCATACTATAGCAAAGACAGCGTGCACCGTCAGTCTCAAAACACTGGCACCGATATTTTCGGTGACTTCAGAACTGCTACGTTTTGTGGACTTCGGCGTCTTCGAACTTCTCTCTCCACATACTGCACGATCCTTACTGCCGGCCTAGTTCCAGATCCTTACTGCCGGCCTAGTTCCAGATCCTTACTGCCGGCCTAGTTCCAGCAACGTCTTTGAGATAATGTAACATAGATCCAGTTTCTTTGTGCCAGACTCACTATGCAGTTTCTTCGCCGTGCATCACAAGTATGAAAATGTTTGCGTTAAGTCATTTGCATTGTCACGATGCTTTCATATCACAACAGGCCTTAAATATCATCTGTTCCGTGACTAATGCTGTCACACTAAACTCCGAGTGTTAGGCCTACTTTACGCAAATATACCAACTTAAGAAGGCACAATGACAAAAAAAGTATTAAACTAATGGTCTCTTTCGTGACGACCTGTATTTTATGTGGACAAGAAATAACAATAACTAAAGAAATAATTAACAACTAATTAGAATCAGTAACCGGACTAACAGACTAAACTGACTAATGAAATAGCTAACTACCTACATGGAGCAGCGTTCTTCTTGAAAAGCTGATCGTGCCTCAGCCAGTCAAGAAACACCCCACATCTTACGGAACCCGAATGTTCAGTACCGTGTTCACAATAGCCTGTCACTTGTCTCTAACCTGAGCCAGATAAATCGAATCCATGCCCACCATATTACTTTCTGAATATCCATTTTAATATTATCATTCAGTCTACGCCTAGGTCTTCCAAGCAGTCTCTTATCCTCGCGTTTTCCTACCAAAACCTTGTATGCACCTCTCCCCATGCGTGCCACATGCCTGCCTATCTCATTTTTCTTTATTTGATCACTCGAATATTTGTTGTTGAGCAGAAATCGTGCAGCTCCTCGTGATGAAATTAATTGCAGTACCCTGTTACCTTGCCCCTCCTAGGCCCAAATTTCCTCCTCAGCATCCTACTTTTGAACACCCTCAGACAATGCTAACCCTCAATGTGACAGACCAAATTTCACACCCATATAAAACAACAGGCAAAAATAACAAAAAGCATAGATTCATATTAAATTATAGGATACTGTAAAAAGGAAATAGGTTTTCCGCACAGAGAATTTATTTTCGGTAGTTATGACCTTCATAATATGGCGAATTCACAGTACCAATGCAAGATTGGCAGGCAGGTACATGCACCTGCTGATCCCCACTTGACCCACTCAAGAGGGTCTCAAGGAGCGAGATCCGGCCGGTCTAAAGAGGTCCCTCTTCCTTTTAATGAAGCTCCCTTCTGACACAAATTCTGTTAGACCTTGCAGTTCATCTCGAGGGGGGGGGGGGAAGATATGAATACACTTCACAAAACTAATACCCAGTGGCGGACTTCACTTGCAGAGAAAAACCGACTACAGAAACAAAATTTCATGTTTCGAAAATAAATAGTGCACTTCGTCTTAGTGGCAAGAAAATAATTAACAGTGAGTATGACGTAGAATTATAATCTCTACCTTTTCCTGTTTTTTTGTGTACGTGTAAGAACTTGGTCTGGGGGAAGAACGCAGGAAGGAAGCATTAAGGGGAATAAGTGGACTGTAGGAAGAGGAAATAAGAAGAGAGAAATTAGATAATTAGGATATTTTAAAATATCGGACGTAATTTGATGCAGGATTACAACTATGCTGTGTAAAAATGCAGTAGGCCTAGAGTGACAAGCAGTCTGTTGAGCTGTCAAGCTACGGGTACGTTTCCGCTGTGTTTTCTGTCATCTGCTATACTTTCAGCAGTGTCATACGTGTTAAGTATTCACCTGGAAGAAGCCGCGACATCGTGGATCTACACGAGAAGAATGTTTATTCCATTCCCCATTTTACGCGTCTGTGATCAACTGTTTGTGTTGAACCTTAAGAACAGCACCGTGTGTACCCATTACAATGACAAATTTACATTAAAGCCACGTTAATATATGAGATGTCGTTAGGAGAACTTCTGTTAAAATAATAGAACACAGATGTTTGTTCTCTCCTCAGTCAACGCATGGGTATTGCTTGGGTAACGTTAACAGAATCAAATTGGATGTTATTTTTAGTGGATACGCTCCTCTCTTTGTACTACTGATCTCAGCAGAAGTTTATTTATTGGTGTCGTACCAAATCTAATTAACCTTAAGTCAAAATGACGTGTACGTCAGCAAGAACACAGATTGCAGGTGTTAATACCATTTACTCTGAACCTATGCCCCATGAAGTTATTTGGCGACACTGTTTCAGCTGCATGGAATTCCACAATAACTGGCCTATACACTACATAAGAGACCTGTTCAGAAAATAAGTTCACATGACACAATTTCATAACTAAAGAACCTAACTGATATTAACTACATCGGGGGAATTCGTCTCCTACTAATTATCATCTGCTCCCAACGCTGAAGCAAATTCTGGCCGCCACAAGTTTAAAAATGAATGCGAGGCAACGTTCCGTCTAATTCTTTTTACAGCTGCGCGGGACTGCTACTGCTCTGAGCAGAAAATTTTTACACAACCTGACGACTGCGCGGCACTTAAAAAGTTTTTTTTAACATGTACAGTAAAAATATTTACAAAGAAAATTGAAAAATTCCAGCTGCGCGGCAACAATTCAGTGTGCGCGGGAGCATTTCAGTTACTGCGCGGCCGCGCATCCGCGCACCTTAGAGGGAAAATTGATGCGAGGTGAAAAAAGTTATGACACGATGGCTGATAACACAAGATATGGATTCTGCTGATAGCGAATACAGAAGCTTGTCCCACGATATGACGAGTGCACCCCCTGCAGCGGGGAATGAACAGGAAAGTGATGGGAGAGCAGGACAGTTAAATCTAAACAGGCCTCATTAGAACTTGGATAAACCTAATATAGGCCTATATGCATTGTAATGCGTTTTATGACCTATCCTTGTACAGTGAAGCGAAGAGGGTGGTAGGGGAGGCGTTGAGGTCAATTTAATTTGTGTATATGCGATAATTTAACGACTCACTATCAACTGATTGACGACTATTCGATCAGGATAAGTTTGGGAAGGCACAGGCGCTATATAGTGAAGGTCCAGCCAAACTACACGGCGTCACATCTCAGAAAACAGTAATATTCATACTCACTGTCTTGAGGACCTACTATTTTGCATAAGTAAGTAACCTTGTCCCTGTGTTTATTATCGCGCTATAAAGGCAAATGAATGAGTGGAGATGAATATCAAAGTATTATAAACCCCGGAACTTGATTTAGCTAATTGGTCAGCGTCATTACTGAATGCTCGTGGACAGACAAATATCCTGGCTTGGTAGAGCCGTTTCTTGGTTACCGTTACAGTAAATCGCTAAGTTCTACGTACCTTTTGGCCATTCGTGTGATTCAGACCACTCGCTGGACCTTGCTCTTTAATCTAAGTGGGTAAGAAGTAAACCTCGTTTATCACGAGCTGCCCAGGTGAAGAAGGCTCGTTTTCCTATACAAGATCAACAATACAATAAGATTCCATGTCTTCAGCTTTCACAGATCAGGCGTTCCAACAGCTTTTGTTTGAGAATTTTAAAAGAACTGAATCCTTTAAAGGCTGGGTTAAGTCCGTCAGGGAAGAAGAACGCCACATCGCAAGGCGTTTGTCTGTAGAGGCACAAGCAGAAGACACGGAAAGATTTATGCCCCAAACTGAATGAATGGAGCCGGCATTAGAGCAGTACTCGTCTTAGGAATCGCGGTCACTATGATCCGCATGTGTATGCCAATTTGCATCCTACGAATTGTACTTCATCCTTTTACCTACACAGTAGGGAACTGTAGGCGACAGTACTAAAAGTACCAGATCCTTGGTGTATAGGATTTTTACAAATAAGGCGACAGCCTTTGATTGTGTGCCATAAACAAACTGTGCTTCTATACTTGAAAAGATAAACTCAAACATGACAGAAATTTGGTCAAATATTCCAGAGACGACAGGCACAAGAATGAAGTAACAATGTCTGAGGTTGGGACGGTAAGGAATCAGGCAGAATATCGTCCGTTGGCCACAGCAAGTGTTACAGATAAACTGCGGAACAGAATAACGCCGTCGGAGGTCAGCACGAGACGCGCTCTCGCAAATCTCTTGTTTGGGAATCACGAACCGGCGAAGAATCTTGTTGCTAATGCTTGTAGGATACATTCCGTAGGACACAGCAAATGTTTCTGTTGCCTTAACCAAACCAATCACACAGTGCCAACAGTTCCGTTCATCAGCGTCTGTAAACCGCCTGTGAAGTGGTGTTTTGCTGACTTTGTGTGAATGCCAACCGCATAGCATCTCTTCCACGCGACGTCGTTAACGCTAGGTTAAATATAGGCTGAGACACCATGTATCACTTCAAACAAATTGGGACTGAAATTATATTAGTGTAACCTACGTCTGTTATAAAGTTGAGTGACGCTTGCTTGTCACGTATAAAAAGTTAAGTGAGCTATGATTGATGAATGGCAAACCACGTTTAGTACGAGGCTTCAAATTGACAGCTCTAATAAAAAGACAGTACACATGTACGCGATTAAAATGCGGACTGAAAGCCGAAAGGCTGTGTCTTGTGCTAGGCGTGATTCTGACCTCACAAATTGAAAATATAGCAAAACACTAACACACTCGTTGAGTTCCTAAGTCAAGCTTGCGGTTTTGGAAGTTAACGTAGGTCGGGGGGAAAGAAAGAGAAACTAATAGTCCCTAGGTGCCTGTGTGAGGTTTCTTAGGTCATTGCTACAAAAACGTTCACGAGATAGAACACTAATTTAAAGAAGGAGAGATATACTGCAAACTGAAAACGCGGTAAAGTACTGAAAATTACAATGGAATGAACATGTAAGCAGGAGATGTTTTTGGTTTTCTCAGGGGTTTAACTGAGAATCCTTAACATGTAAAGAGGATGGAAAGAGGAAGTTAGCATACGTATAACTTGAAGGACAAAGAAACTTGCGCCAAGACCAAGTAGCTACGAATTATTCAGTTGTAATAAGGAGCAGAAAAAGAAAAAAGGAACAGCAAGTATAAGAGGGCGTCGGTTTGTCACGTAACACTCAATACAGAAAATTTTTATCCTATTTATCGCTGCTCTAAATTAAATAGGCGAAGAGTTGTAAGCTTATAGTGTTTATGCAACTCGCATATTCTCGTTAGTAGCCACAGTGTCAGTGTCGGTGAAAGTGCAGAGCCCAGTAGCCTTTTCACAAATCCGACGAATTCATTCAAACGTTGCAGGTGAAGGAGCACACACGCAACATGCGTCATTCTAGAACCTTATTTATTCTTCAGAAAGTAACCTGAAACCAAGCATTATCATTAAATTCCATGTAGTTTATGTTTTATCGTCATCATCATTATCTGTTCAAGCTCCAAATGTAATAATAAAATCCAGTTTTAAAATATAACTACAGAAATGTTAAACCTGGCTTCTCCAGTTCGTTTGTGACGCTGAAGTCTAAAATCGTTTTGGCTTTAAGCATAAAGACTTACGTTGGCCTTACAGAATTCAAAAATTATTTCCACACAGTACTGAAAGGTTTAAAGTATGCATTGCGTTGCACCTTTCGTACATCGAGCTTGTAGTTCGCCATTCGGAACACGGATGCATGCCCAGTTTCTTTTGTGTTGTTCTAATTTTGCTTGTGTGGGTTGAAGCCTTGCAATTGATCGATGATCCTTGCAGGAAATTCTGCCAAAGTGTAAAAGTTTAGTGCTTTCATAATTAAATTGAAACAGGCCAAAACGCCTAATTCAGGGATGCACAAATTTTACAAAAATCTGGGAGCCACCTCAAAATTCTAGCCGCTAGGAAGGTGATATGAAGCAAGTCGCATACTGAGAACTCACAAACTTTAGGCGCCATCATAAAAAGTTTAGTCGCCACGGAGACCTGGCGCTCTGGATTTGTATGCCCTTAATCTGCCCACTGAAAGCTGAAAAAAATGTACGTTCAGCTTCTTGGTGTCGTAATCAGAACTGTTTGTACAAGGCGCCACGCTTAGGAGATGGTCACACAGCAATGTAATACCTGCGGAACAGAGGTAATTTATTTTTAAAATGAGGAGTTTTGCGTGCGTAGCATAAAATTAATATTATAGCCTCCATAAAAGAAAACTTACGCTAAGCAATGACATGGAAAACCCCCCTTTTGTGATGCAACAGCCCAAATCGACCTTATGCCACCTTATTTTTGAGGCTTCTAGAACACACACACACACACACGCGCGCGCGCGCGCACACACACACACACACACACAATAGGACTCCTCTGAACGAGTGATCAGCCTATCGCAGAGGCCGCCACCTACACAACACACAACATACACAAGAGACGAGCATCCATGCTCTCAGCGGGACTCGAACCCGCGGTCCCAGCAATCAAGCGGCTGCAGACCCACGCCGCAGACCGCACGGCCACCAGAATCGGCATGGGAAACTTTACAAGTAATCATTTACATAACCGGAAAAAATGGATGCTAGCCAGATTAAATAATCACCACTAATTAGTACAAATGAATGGTGACGACACAACTAACTCCGAAAAACAGAACTTTCTTCTAAGCCGAATGGAGAGCAATTTGTATTCACGATGAGACACGATGTGCAAATATACCACCACGTAATTCCGGGTAGCAGAAAAGTCAACGTCCTCACTTTGTACAGCCGTAGATTTAAGCTGTATAAAAGCTGCTATACAGACGTCACTGTAGGTAGGCTAATAAGAGCTACAGCTTCCATGCAAACAAAGCACGGCGACACGGTGCAAGATGAATGTAGCTATGCAGCGTCCTTTTCTTCGAAGTTGTATTCTGGAGCAGACCAACTGTGTAGAGATGCTGGCAAGCAGTTTCGCTTGACATTACTGTTGACAAACGAGAACCATTTTTCTGGCTGATGTGGGAACACACACATCATAAGTAATGCAACAACTGTCATTACCTACACAGTTTAAAGACTGTAATATAACAAGGGTTCTGTAAACTAATATTTATTCTCATGTTAAAATATACGAACTTGTCAATCACACTTGTACCGAGATCCAAGTAGTGTACGGTCCCGGGCCGCTCGAATATTAGGATCGCGGGTTCGAAACCTCAAATAGCAGTCACATCAACCTTGCGGAATAAAAATGAGGAAAAATCACCGAGATTATTTGCAGTGTTGGGTATTCCGCGAGAAGGTAAGGTAATATATCTTAATGTCACATTTGGTAAAACAGAGTATAAAAATGTTGAATGTACTGACAGTAATTTAAGGAAACTTAAGAGAAGACGGTCCTAGAATATTAAAAAAAAATCTTTTCTCCTTTGACAGTGTGGGGTGTATGTCCTTACAGTACTGCGTTTTATCTGGGAATTGGACATAAAAACCCCCTCCCCCAAAACGTCAGTATCCAATATGTCACTGAAAAAAGAAGCCGCATATTTGTGTTTTAGTAAAACGAAACTTCAACAGCACCGAATTTTTTGTCAGTCCTTACAGATCTGTACCAATTTGGGAAAACAAGCCCGAGACAAACAGCGTAATAAAACCGGTAAGTGCAGCAGGTGTTTCGCGCATTTACGATACCGAATTGAAATATCATACCGTTTAACTATTCTGCTCCTTGATTATGAAGCCGAAAACAATTACTTTGAAAGTAACGCTCCGTATGCATTGTGGGAGACTTATGAAAGGCAGGCGTTGCCAGTTTTTCCACAATTTCTTACCTAAGGAATAGATTGCCACTTAGCTAAAGTAAGCGACAGGATTGTCAAATATCTGCTACTAATGAGTCTAGCAAATTAGGCTATTAGAGAATTTCATATGCCAAGCAAACGTGTACATCCTGTTCATAATCTGTGTTTGGTACAAGTACCTACGTGCCTAAATTGTAAAAACCTTATCGTAAAAGAAACCAAAATTTGGAAACATCCTTCACCTGCCAGCCATGGTTACATTTCACCGATTAGATAAAGTGGTAATGTTTTTTATTTGCATTCGGGAAGTACCCAGTTCGAATCTCAGGCGAGACAGTAAACCTTACTGAAGATTCTTGTGGTCTCCAGGAAAATGCCAAAAAAAAAAAAAACTTAAATTAGGCGACAGCCGCTTCATGTCTCATTGTTTCTAAGTCATTAATCACTGTCATCGTATCATTCAAAGACATGTATACTGAGTTACTGCCGTCACTACTTAAACATCCAATAAATATACAGGTAAACAAGTAAAGAAGTAAATGATGTCACAGTTCAAAGCAAAATGCACAGATGAAGAATATACACTAAACTGAACTGGAAAATATTGTACCTACCTCGAATTTTAGTATTTCTGCGTACGTGTAAACAGACTGTGGACAGCCTGTCTTATAACGGTACTAGATTAATGCTATACGGTTAGGACTACGTGTTGTTATTTTACATAGTACGATTTAGAAGGCCGATCCCGGTGGCTGCGCGGACTGAGGTGTAGGTCTGCAGCCCCTCGCTTTTTGGGATTGCAGGTTCAAATTGCGCGAGTGGCATGGATGTCTCTCGTGGATGTTGTGTGTTGTGCAAATACAGACCACTGCGACGGGCGTATCTTTCCTCCAGCAGGGGAGCCTACCTGGTGTGTGTGTGTGTGTGTGCATGTGTGTGTGTGTCAATGAGTGTGATCAGGTGCAACAATAACCCTCTCCACGTACAGTGAGTACGTAGAAGAGGTAAGATTCAGAAAGGATTTAGAAGGCTATAAATGGCATAAAGGTACGGAGCGTAATGAAAATCAGCCAAGTTATTACCGGGGTCATGCATATGGAGATCCTGCGAAATTCTGTCGTGAACGAGAGGAACAGGCTAAAGATGTCCTCCAGCAGTCTCCACAATTTGCAATTCACACAGGCCATAACATCAGCAGAATCGCAGCAGTGGAATGAAAGGCGCCATACTTGTGCAGAATTCGAATCCCCTCCCTCCACTTGCTGGATCGTTGTTTACTTTAACTTCCTCTCGCTCTCTCTCCAGTGCCCGCGCAGACGTGAAGCTACAGGAAATTGCATGGAATTCGCCCAATCAGAGTCACTGCACATCTGCGGTGAAGAATCGATCTCGTAACAGCAACAGGGATGATTAGATACAGTCAGGATAAGTTAACTGGAACAAGGAATGTCTAAGTTACTCCTAGCGCGTTTCATCTGTCAAAAATGAACACGTTGTTTTAAAAACATTTTTCCTCAACTATCACGGATTACGTCTTCTGACAGGTTCCGTTTCTGAATTAGTCATGAAATAAGTGAGCACTTTAGATCAGCCGTCTGTAACATGTGGCCCGCCAGTCCGTTTTACACGTTCCTCTCACTGTTATTTCTCAAGTGACAGAATGTCGCCTGGCTCCGCGTCGAAAGCACTATCTGATTTAAGATGTCCTTTACTGCAGGCCTGCAGGCTGAAAGTTTTACTGCAGGCCTGCAGGCTGAAAGGTTTACTGCAGGCCTGCAGGCTGAAAGGTTTACTGCAGGCCTGCAGGCTGAAAGGTTTACTGCCCTGGAAGGTAACTTATAAGGTCAGCCAGCAGAGTGGGATAGCAATACAATGGAATTTAAAATCCAGTAATTATAATATATTCGGATTATTATTATTATTATTATTATTATTATTACAAGGATGAAGAATTGTTATGGTGTGTCTAGTTATAATGAAAATGCTTACCCTCTTCGTTGCTTAAAATGATATGCGGCCAATAGGAGATTTCAAAATTATCCTCCTGGCCCACGTACTATTTGAGTTTTAGATCCCGGCTGTAGAAATTCAGGCTGGATGTTGCCCCACTGCAAGGCTTTTGATTATATAGAATATTGCAATGACGCCGTGTTGAGCGGCCATACTTGTTTTGCATGCATTCTGAGTGGAGGAAGGGATGTAAAACTCCTCGCTGCTGAACTTCACGTATTTCTCATCATCTGTACCGAAAATTCAGATATAACTAGCTTTGTTTAGTTACTGCATAAAATGGGAAGATGATCATGGATAAGGAATTAAAAAAGATACGGAAGGAAGGGGTGGCGAACTGTTTGAGCTGCTAGTCTAACATTTACATGGAAGGATTGAATATCGTACGACGTTTAATGTGTTCCATGTCCGTGCACTGTATCATACGAAATAATAAACACCAACTGATGCACAAAAATATATATAATCTTTATTCGTAAAAGTCTCCTACATATTTCGACCCCGCTGGGTCATTTTCAGGGAGAATAATCTGGATACACTGTGGTTGCACTTATACAGTTAAGTGTGAATGTGCCCTAGGTTTCATCCTCCGTTTGAAAGGTATCGTGTACTGTCCGCGGTCTGGTGTGAATGTGCCCTAGGTTTCATCCTCCGTTTGAGAGGTATCGTGTACTGTCCGCGGTCTGGTGTGAATGTGCCCTAGGTTTCATCCTCCGTTTGAGACGTATCGTGTACTGTCCGCGGTCTGGTGTGAATGTGCCCTAGGTTTCGTCCTCCGTTTGAGAGGTATCGTGTACTGTCCGCGGTCTGTGTATGTGCCCTAGGTTTCATCCTCCGTTTGAGAGGTATCGTGTACTGTCCGCGTCAAACGGAGGATGAAACCTAGGGCACATTCACACCTAACTGTCTAAACGCAACCATAGTGTATCCAGATTATTCCCCCTGAAGATGACCCAGCAGGGTCGAAATACGTAGGAGATTTTTACGAATAAAGATTATATATACTTTAGTGCATCAGTTGGTGTTTACTATTTCGTATCGCACGAAGTGTTTGTAGACTACAAGCACGCCACGTGTGTCAGAGAAGTTGCCGATACACCAGGGCGATAATTCAGGCGCGGATAATGTTTCCGCTTATATGACTATGAAGTTCAGTTACACTTCAGTGCGGTCTTTTATCACAGCGTTTAAGAGCGTAGTACTGATACATATATATCTGTTCCCAAGGAGAAAGTGGCCGCGCGGTCTAAGACGTGGGCCTACGGCCGCTCGCTTGCTGGGAATGCGGGTTCGAATCCCGCCGGGGGTATGGATGTCTGTCTCTTGTGAATGTTGTGTGTTGTCAGGTAGAGGTCTCTGCGTAGGGTAGATCACACGTCCAGAGGAATGCTGCCGAGGGTGGTGTGTCTGAGTCTGACAGAAGAACCTCACAAAGGGGGCCTTAGTGTTAAGGCTGTCGAGCCATGAAAAAAGGAGAAAATTACACAAGGAGGAGCTTCATAATTTGTATTCTGCGCTTAATACGGCCTGGGTGATAAATCAAGGAAAATGAGAACGGAGAAAAGGTGTCTAGAGAAAAAAATGTCCATTGGTTTCACCATTTCAAGAGTCCCTTCAAAGAAGAAGACATTTGAAAAAGAAGGAATGAAATAAGTGTACGGTGAGTGATTTACCGTAATGAGGAACTACGGGACCTATCTGGGTCATCTCCTATGATAAAAACGGTGAAATGCCCGTGCAGAGAACATCTGTGTGTAAACTGCACCGTACTGGGCATTCTTCAGACAGAGCAGGAAGTGGCAAAGGAACATTCAAATGTATAGGAGGGTCGAACTGGCTTAGGGTCATGTCCAATTCCAGACAATGGAATTAGTGGTGTTGAAACTGCCAGTTATACTACCAGAGCATTAGTTAAGTGTTTCAACATTCCGCTCTTAAACTATTTCCGAGAGGTGTCTGTAACAATTAGCTAAATACTTTTAAAATGCTTTTGCGTGCATTTGTGAGACTGCCTTCTGATGCTGAAAATAGCTATTCTTTAGGGATCCTAGACTGTGATTCCTCTGTCATCTCTTACAGACCTTTTCTGCGTCGCCATTGCCATCCTCTGTGAGGCTCAAGAATATGAGCCCTCCACATTACTGCTACCTACACTTTGATTTCAGTCGCATATAAAATAAATCTGTTCTGCAGAAATCTCAGTTGGATGTTTCCATTACATAAGCCTGTTATCCGAGACTAACAGACGAATAGGCTACATAACGCAACCGTATGTACCGTGTGTTTCAGTGGAGTATTTCTTACAAGGTATTTTTTGTTACAATCCCTGGGAACCAGGTCAAGCTTAATTAAAATCCGACAGAAGACGTAAGTACATTTATGATAATATCTTGCTGGGTTCTTCTTAGAATGAGGAAATTTTCAGACAAAAGTTGTAGAGAAAATCAAAACACACATTTTATGTTCAGTAACTTTTATCCGAAAATCGTGCCGTTTATGAGATTATGTGAAAAAACATGTTACAGCCAGAGAGGCCACACGTTACAACATGGCGCACGCTCTTTGCGTGCTGGATAACTAAGGCTATAGACACACGCTCAGAATATAGGATATAATACTTATTGCTTTTCCACGGCAATAATGGTTACTCGAACGCGCCTAAGTGTTACATTTACCCACACTGCGTATCTCGTTTGATTATACCGACATGTGGTCTCATTCTGATGACGGAGGCAGCAGTTTCTCTAAAAGTTTGGCAATCATCTTCCAGTATTTCTGGCATCATGACCACATACTATAACTGAAATTTCTGTACATAGCTTACGTAAAAATTCAACGCATAGGGTGGGTCCACGGTCAGCGAGGAGTTCGAGCCTTCAGCCGGTGTGGATGTGGTGCTAAGATAAAAGTCATTGTCACTGTCCGCAGCCGGTGCCTTTACTGGCTAAACAGTCTTTGTTCATGCACTGATAGGTACCTAAATAAAATTTTACCTACACATCTAAATTTCAGTGTAAATTTCCCGTACCAAATTTAATAGAACCCCATTATGGAGTCTTGGAGTTGAAAGGGACTGTGGCACATGTAGTTTGGAACTTATCGAAAGCTCATTTGGACTGATTACTGCCTGGCACGAGCTTCTGATGTAGGCTTAACTGTTATGCAGTCTGGAGCCACATGTGAGCTGAACCACCCTTGTATATCACATCCATATTGATGATGCTAATTATGTAAGCAAAGACGAAATGCTTCGCCACAGCGTATTTGTACTACTCACTATGAAGTCCACGAGGAGGAACAAAAAAGCTCATGGCATAACGTCAACATTTCAAGTTTTATGCGTCAGTTTTTGTGTTTGTAAGAAAGCAACCTTTGTTTCATATTCGTACGCTGCAAGATTATATACAATGCGGCGGTATTAAGGATGGGTATTACTGCACACAGCTGGAACACGTACTCTCGCTGTACAAAAAGGTTGGCACTGCTACACGACGAGCGCTGAGTTGAGGAAGCATGTGGGAACGGGTTTCGTATTTTTCTTTCATATTACTAACAAGAGGATCTGTTCAAATCTGAATAAACGTGTACCGTATCTGTTCAGTAATAAACATAATGTATATTTCAAACATGTATTTCCACTAGAGATTTGAGGAAATTTCATTTAAAATGCCAACATTCTAAATCCTTCATAGTTATTCATATTTCGTATTCGGTTGAGGGGGGGGGGTTTCGGGGTTTGTCCGCCCAGAAACCCATTATTATAGCTCAGATACTTCGTTGTTTCGACTATTCTACGTGCTGGACGATCCGGGGTTCGAATCCCAGCAGGGGGAAGACATTTTTCTCTTCCCCAAAAACGTCCAGAATGACTGGGGCCATCCAGCCTCCTATTCAATGGGTACCGACGGCGGGGGCGTGAGTTTGACCAAACCTCCATCTAGTGCAGAGTTTAAGAATGAGTAGGCGTATATATATATATATATATATATATATATATATATATATACTGTCCTACATGCCTTCATGGCGGGTAGAGGGACATGTTTACCTTCCCGTACATCAATCGTGTAACGTAACTGGTCCTGCAGTAATCATAGCTTACAACAAGCCGCGAGTACTTTCCTCCGCACCCTTTCTAATTCAACATTCCACAGCTTCACGCAGCGTTACATATACAGGCAGTTCCCGACTAACACTGTGTCGTTTTAATAGGATTTTAATGACAAACGCGCTCGGTTTAACACGATTTATACACGACGGTGGTACATTCTAATAAATTCTGGGAAGGGCGAGATGAGTGTACCGCGCATACACAGCCTACCCCACAAAGCATATCCGCTTTTTATTCCTTTAATCTTTCATTCATTTTCTGATTGAAATAATAATGAGCAGTCAGGGGGTCACGCATGCTTCTGGTGGTATTATTTGTGGTAAAAGTAATACGTCTAGAATAAGTCATAACATTAGAGGAGAAAATCTACGTGCTTAAAAGTTATGGAAACAATGATAAAAGTTTCATATTATTCGTGTTAGAGGCCTATAAACATTCTCCTGTGATTGGTGCCCCTACCAAGATGCGAACCGGGCACATCCAGGATGTGAGACTACAGCTTACCGCTACTTCAACACGACTGGTCTCTTAGAATCAAAAACAAATTTTCGAATCCATATAAAAAGGTCAAATTATAATTTTGTATTCCTTAATTTTAGGATTTTCCTGTAGGATAAAAATGCGATGTCGTTTACGTAACTGTAATACAATTAATTAGCTGTATGATAGTTATATTACATACTGAAGCTAAAGAACGAGGAACACAAGGCCCATCACCGTTTCAAATTCAATGCAAACCGTTTCTCCCATCTCCATTTCTATATTAACCCTTTAAAGACGAGGCGTATCTGTTTTATATAAGGACTGAGCGCGTACCGCGCTGTAAACACTCTCCACTTCGGTTATAAAAACCAGTCTCTTAATGTTTTATAAGGCAAAAGTTGCTGTTTGTTCTGAGATCCGTACAAAACACACAAACGCAATGTGGGCACCACGTAGAATTTTTTAATGTTAAACCTGGTCATATGTAAAGTTACCGCTAGGCTTTAAAAGGCTAACGTGTGTCTGTTTCGGGTACAGCACATGATGGTATTTAGAGCATAAATGTCTATTCTAGGGCCTGCGGCCCGCATGCAGCAAAGGAGATGAATCAGAGTGGTAGGTGAAAAGAATCTGAAATGACAGATCTCGCGAATGAAGGTGGGTTATAAGGATATACACTGTGTTTGAGCAGAATAGGCATATCATCTCAGAAACATTGCTTGTGGGACCCAAAACTAGGGACAGGATGGTATTTTCAGAAAGATGCATCAGGGGGATAGACAAACTACTGGTAAATCTGCTCAGGCCTGTCTGTATAAAAGTAATGTAGCAGCACGGAGCGATCGAGTTTGTTTAGACAGGCCTGCAGCGGGAACCATATCGACTCAAGAGGCACAGTTGCTACATCATACAGCTTCACTCTGTGTTCATCGCCAGCGACTTGCTTATTTTCCGAAATTTCAGGTTTTTATGGCAGTGATTACCAACTTTATCATCTTACGGACTACAGTGTACGGCGTCACATCCGAGAATAGAGTAATCTTCATGTTACTAGCTTTGAGATGCAAGTTCAGACACTACACGGCTAGTCTGACTAATGGTAGGGTCTTCAAATGATTCAGTCCGCGCTATTTTTCTGGTGAACACTCAGTGCTTTGCCTTTACTCATCAGACTTTCTTAGACTTAATAAAGGTCCATTGAACGATGTCGGTCGGTAGTCATTTTGACAATGATCAAGGAACGCTCTGCTGAAATGTTACTGCGTCGTTATGTCGAAACTAATGACAGAGGTGCAGTAATACTCCAGCCGGGAACTGGGTTCGAGTCCTGCTTTATTTATTTCAGTCCTGCTAAGCAAATATCACAGGTTAAAATAGACTACGAACACTTCCTCCCCTCCCATATATTATAAACATCCTTCAGTATCTCACTCGACGAAGAAAAAATGTCTGAATGTGAAAAATCATAAGATAACCCAATGAAAAGAGATAATTAATCATAGTGGTAAATATAAATGTAATAATGCCTTGCCCATTCCTGATAATAAAGTATCAGTTCAGAGCAGTGACGATAAACTGTAGTTTGGAGTTAACTATTTAAAGACGAAGGATAATAATAGACGACGGGAACAGGTGAGACGTTTTAAAAGTTATGATGTAAGCTATATGAAAAAGTATCCACAAGATGCTAACGGGAAACTTGAAAGGATAAGAAAGTAACATTTTACGAGGGTGTCTGTGGCTGTACTGCTACATGGTTATGAAAACTGAAGCACAGCATTACAGCAAGTGCCTAATGAGGGCTTAATTACTTTGCAAATTAACCCCTTCTCAACAAAGGTAAGATAATGTAAAATCTAAAGTTGTCCACTAGCCTGAACACCATCCCATGAATGCATAGAAGATAGTGGAACTAAAGCTCAAAGCTCTGTTCTAAAGCTTGGCAGTAGATGAGTGTGTAATCAGTTTCGTGTTGAAGCCACTTAACCCCCAGAGAAAAGAGCATCTGGTACAGTTTCAGTAAAAACTGTCTACAAAGCAGAACAGACATACACTGTAACAGTGGAACTGGTAAGCGGATATTGGTTGACTGTACAGCGAAAGGTTACAAAATAGGCATTACACTAATAATTTTATTGGAGGAAAAACTGCCGGTCATTCATTAATTGATATATTATCAAGGAAATTGGTGCCTTCGCTCTTCTGGGTTGTTACGCAACGTAGGTTTGTGGTTAGGTGCCGACGTTTGGCGACAGGTCGGAACATTCGTGAAGAATGAAGGCCTCAATTACATTGCGGCGGAAGCCTGAAATCTCGAACAGTAAAGAAATAATTTCGACACCAAAAATCGCGGCTTACATTACCCCTCCGCACCCAATAGCATACACATAACGAAAACAAACGATTTTTGATTTGGGAATTTCTGTGTGACTAAACGTTAGTCATAATTAAATAATAAGGTTCTACCTTTTATATTCTGAAATTTGCAGGATGCATTTATCACATTGTTAGACGAGCTTTTCTAGTACTAGTTGATAGATGTCCGTGTTTTGTGCTATCACAGTGTCACAACTGTTTCCTCGTTGCAATCATCCTTAAATTTGTGGCAGCTAAGATTGCACTTCGGCCCTCAAAACAGATGATAATCGCTCGGTGACGAATTTGCCTGTTACAATCCCTACCACTGTAGGTTCTTTACTAACGAAATTATAAGCCATGTATTCTTATTTTCTGACCGACACGCGTATGAAAACTGGATAATGAATTGAATGGGCCTACACATAAATTGCAACATTTCAACGAAGGACAAACACAGAAATTCCCTGGTGGGTCAGTAGGGGCTTACCGGAGTTGCTTTTCGGAATTCTTTCACGAAACTAAAGAAAGTAACCAAAATTATCACGAGTTCATATTTACGGACAAGATTGGAATAGGACCATTCCGGAATATCAGCACTATAGTGCGGTATTTCTCTGAAACTGCCAATAATGCAGACATTTCTATGCTCGTTGAGCGCGTTTCCAAGAATCTCCTTTACCAGGAGATGCACAATTTTAAGCGACTGTAGTGAACAGTTGGAAACATAATTTACAGCGTTTGTTTCTCCATACACCATACAGTAAACAATAACACAGTGAAACTTTTATGACGTATGGTTTCATCGTCTGCTTCTGTTCTCACATTTAAAATTCCAATGTGGAGTTACATCCCCCCCCCCCCCAAGTTCCCTCATATTTTATATTCTGCCTGTCAGTACCCAGTTGGATCCTACTGTCTTTACCAGGATTATCACCATGTGGCCCCTTAATTCCATTGATGCAGTGTAACTAAAAGATTTATACTATAAACTAAACATTCGTCTCCCTCTCGGTTTAAATCGGGGGCCCAGCTTGATGCTTTAAAGATAATAAGAAAGTAAAATGTCTCAATGCACTGATCACATCCTGGAAGGAGGTAGAAAAATAGAGGCAGTACTTCCATATGCGTGGTATGAAGTAATGGAGAAAATGTGTAACAAAAAAATGGTTGTTGTTCTGCATGAAATAGTATGAGGACAACCAACTGAAGGAAGAGTGAGACAGGCTGGATATGAATTATACACGGGGAGACGAGAAGTGAATTCGGTTTTAGCCAGAAAGCTTAATGGGAAGAGAACATTTGGGTGACAAAGAACTAGATGGAAGAATGATGATACTACAAATGGAGAAAATATTCAGACAGTGATTAACGGTCATCTCAAGAAGGATGATTCATTGCCACAGAGTTAGGGAATTATCGGTTTAGGTGCGTTAACTATGAACTTCTCAAGAACGACTTAGCTGCGTAAAACTGGTTAGTTACTTATTTGGGCTTATGCTTAGGTTTATATATTTTGATAAATTCCCATATTAATGAACAAGACCTGGCCATCGGTCAGGCGAATAGTCGCCAGCCACTCGCCGCGGAGGCGTGGATTCTATCCCAGGCCAGTCCATGTCAGATTTGTGGTGGATAAAGTGGAACTGGGACAGACTTTTCTTCGGGTACTTCGGTTTTGCACTGTCAGTAGGTGTCATTCTACCAATGCTCCGTACTCATACTTCATTCATTTACCACCGACGGTATATAATATTAGCAACTGACAGCGTCATTAAATAAAACATGTTCTCTGTCTCTTTTAATGTACACGTTAAGAAAGAGATGTTAGAATATCGACATTTCGCGAAGAGTGGTCCATTTATTCAAAAAGCCACATACAAACTCCTAGCTTGGATAACTTCATCAGTACAGTTGCTAGGCTACGGACTGGACATTTGAATAATCGTTGTTTGACTCCCGGCAGAGGCAGGAGCGTTCAGGCCGGGTCTCGGGCACACCCAGCCCCTGTTCAATGGGTACGGGGGGACCTTTCCTCGATTTGGGGTGTCTGGTCCTGAAGCTGGCAGTTAACCTCCAGCTAATTAAGAACAACTTCGAAACTACATTTCGAATCCACACACCCCCCCCCCCCCCACGTGCCTTCACAGCAGGGACAATGTTACCTTTTTTTTTATACTCGTATATCTACATACCTACGAACAAACGCGACCCTTCTTAACAAGTACAAACACAACTGTGTTCTGGAACTTGGAGGTTGCAGACTCTGACGCATTTAACGTAGCCAGAATGCAGAGCGGTGGAAATTATCTCAGGAATATATCAATAAAAAGAACACGGTGGTTATTTAGCTATAGTCATTGCATGTTACTTCACACGCTGTAATTTATTGTACAATCGCACGTTTCACTGAGGAGGTAACACTGTTCAACCCGATTCCCCCAGTCGAAAGCGACTTACCGTCTTAGTGGAAGCGCGAAATGAATCCTGATTCAATCCCGAGATTTGAAGCCAGTGAGGCGTAACGTCATTTCACAAGTGATGAGGGTGCCTATCTGTGTGTATACAGTTACTACGTCCTGTGCATCGAAAAGTAGCAAATTACGTTGGTCAAATACCATCTGTCGCGTATGTACTGATGTTTGATGTTCTGCCCTAAGCTGGCGTTTACTTACTGGTCTCACTGTCGCGCGCCTTCAGGGGTAGGAGGGTGCGCGTCAGAAAGGGAATAAATTGGAGTTTAGTGGCAGTGTAATGTGGTGGTGCGAAACCGACTTCAAATTAATTACATGGGATTTACCATAACCTCAAAGCATTGCTAGTGTAGCCTCCAGTCACTCAGGCGCCGAGTAGCAGGATGGGGTGTCCAGCCAACGACCGCAGATCTTACACGGTACCACGTCACTTATTCTGTGCCTCTGGTCGGATTATGGAGTAGCTGTGTGTTCTTTCTGCAAAGGACAGGGCCTATAGCACCGGGTTGTGATCTTCCGCTCTGTCCATCTCAGAAACAACTGACCGGATTTCGATTAAATCTGGCGTTGGAGATCTTCAACGTGTGTTGCTGGGTTGAAACACATTATATATATATATATATATATATATATATATATATACATACATCCCGTTCAACACAACCTGTATTCACCAATTATTCTCACACTACATGTTTCGGTCGTTCTACCATCATCAGGTGTATAATATAAGAACAATACAAGGCAAAGTGTACGATTTGCCTTGTATTGAGTGTTTTTGTATTAGACAGAGTAGGTGTTCCTCTCTTCTCCCCCTTCCTTCACCTGAGGATGGGAGCAGAGCCAGCTTCCGAAACGTTGTCAATTTAAATTTTTAATATTTTACTCTTCGGACGATGGATAAAGTCCATAAACCCATCACCTCACATTACTAAAAGCTGTTGGGTTTGTTTGATTCTGCTTCACACATGTCGAACCTAATAACTCCCACTTTACTTAAAGCTAAACTTAAACTTGCTGTTTTGCTTTAAAATGGCTTACCGTATAAAGTAACTGTGCATAACCTACACCCGTGGCTCGGTCTATAGATTCTGTCTGAATTATCACTCGGTACAGTCTGTGTTTATACTGCATGTTTTCTGGCTGTGGAGTGATTAACTGTGGAAATGTAAATTTGTATTCAGATGAAACAACATGGCGAATGAGGTGCGTAACGTCGCAAATATCACTCTATAAAATATATGCTGCGCTTAGTGAACGACTGTGATTAAATTTGGCATTTACAGACCTTCCTCTACGTGATCTGCGACACAGATTAGCCTACATTTTACAAGAAGGTCTAAATTCATATTAAAATATATCAGTTTATAAATATTAGGCGCTGTAAACATGTATGGTCTGTGCATTTTACTTATAGACCTACTGCATATTGTTCACACGTTACGATTATTCTACTGAACTACCAGAACACCCGGGGTACATGGTGGCGGGGACGGTTGAGGAACTGCGATGGGGGTCATTGAGATTTTTCATTGACTTAATCCTTCCTCCGGCCTCACTATGGCCCTGGAGCCGGCACAGTCTCTTACAGAAATGAGTACCAGAGACATCTCCTGGGGTAAAGGCGGCCAGTGCTTAGGGCTGAAAACCATGCCACCTTCATGTGCCGACTGTCCAGAAATTCTGGGAGCCTCAACCTCATGGCGCCATAATGGCCTGTCCATGCCTGTAATGGGATAGCTTTGCCCAGCTTTACAAAAACAAGTAGGCCTACAGAACATGTAGCATTCTGTAGCTCGCTTTCCAGTAGCCAAGAGTCGCCTTTCGTGGCAAGCATCTTTGGGAGTCAATAATGGGGAATGTACTGCATCTCAAAATTAGAGATATGTGCCCTTTCCTGCTAGGTACATGTGGGCCGACAGATAACATAGTGCATTTTTGTTAAGTGTCGAATGGCCAATAAACGTGATTGTACTAGCGTAGAAAATATTTCTTTTGGTAACTTAACAATAAACTAATAGGACTACGTACACTTTACAGCCTAAACAGACCTTAAACTGCTTGGACACATAATGGCCAGTAGCATGTATTAACAGATTTCGATTGACACTTTTCCTGTTACACAACGCCTGTAAGCATAATCCGTTGTGGTCCCGATTTCTTTGCTGATAAAGATCTGTGAATCAAATATGTACCGCCATCCCTTCAAAAGGCTGACTGGTAAAGAATATAAATCAAGGTACAAACACCACCAACGCATGCAACCACGATGTTTTCTTACTGTGGTCTTACAGATGACGGGGCAGTGTTCGGAACATTGCTCACTTCTACACTAAAAGGGAGGCAGGGTGTACCAGAACACTTCTACACTAAAAGAGAGGCAGGCTGTACCAGAACACTTCTACACTAAAAGAGAGGCAGGGTGTACCAGAACACTTCTACACTAAAGGAGAGGCAGGCTGTACCAGAACACTTCTACACTAAAGGAGAGGCAGGGTGTACCAGAACACTTCTACACTAAAAGAGAGACAGGGTGTATCAGAACACTTCTACACTAAAGGAGAGGCAGGGTGTACCAGAACACTTCTACACTAAAAGAGAGGCAGGGTGTACCAGAACACTTCTACACTAAAAGAGAGGCAGGGTGTACCAGAACACACGGTGCCGCTGCCCAGAACACCACTGAATCTGCAACTTCTTTCACGTCTCATATCTTATGGGAGGTTCTAATGAACATGGGAGTCGATGCTTTCTGCGATCATGGGAAGACTAATTACTTGCAAACCTCTTCCAAAACTGGAGTAGAATTCTGCACAGTGACACTTCTGAGTCTCTCGTTAACTCGGTAACGTCAGGCAACCATAACATCGACTTAATACTTTCTCACAAAAGAACGACCAGGAAAACAGGAGAGCTGTCAGTGTGTTTGTGAAGGAACACCGACGAACTTTCTGTTGAGATCTGCACTCTTCTGGGATATTACGCAGCGTCGTGTGGTAGCTGTTTACCGACGTTTCGGGACAACGTATCGGTCACATCTTCGACGGCCAACAATCTTGACTCTTGACTCTAGGCTCTTGACCCTTGAAGATGGGAAAATACGTTGTCCCGAAACGTCGGTAAACAGCTACCACACGACGCTGCGTAATGCCCCAGAAGAGCGCAGATCTCATCAACATCGCGGCGGAAGCCTGAAATCACACCTGCTGTTGTTCCACGGACATGACAGGCAAAGTACTGACAGGTTCCACGCGACTTAGCGGCTTACTGAGAAGCAAATACCAAAACCAAGCACAGTCCTGTCTCCTACGTAGGTTTACTGGCAGAAACATGAGCAGCCGGGGTAATATAGTGACTAGACTATGGACTGAGTGGCCAAAAATTCGTAGTTCGATTCCCGGCAGGGATATTTCCCTTCTCCGAACTCGTAGACGTTGGCTCTGCGGCACACCCCCCCCCCCTTCCTGTTAAATAAGTACCAGCTCGATCACGCGGGTGAAGCGGCCGAAGCGTGAAGCCGACCACTCACCTCCATCTAGTGTCAAGGTGCACAGAAACAAGTTTAAGTTTACTTTACGATAAAACATGAATAGATCACAGGATTGATGCAAAAGTATCCACACAAGAACAGTTTATTCATACGGAAATTGTAGACTAAATATTTACTTTTGAACCTTTTAGAAAACGGAGCTTCTTATAAACTTTTAGTGATAACACATTATTGTCACGATCCTTGCACAAAGTCACGTGGTATGCGGACTCTTTGGAATTAGAATCGAGCCAAGTTTTTAGTGATTATAAGTTTTATTAGACAGAAAAACCTGAATTCTTAGATCACGCTTAAAGAAGTGAAAATTGAAAGGAAGGTGTCCATATCACTGGCACTTTTTTACCAAAAAAAAAGCACTAAGAATTTCTGACAGACCGTGCTGCCTGTAAGTCACGTAAGTTGATTCACGTATGTGCAGACCAATACAGCCCATTGGGTTCCATAAATTAAATTTTATTTTTCTAAGGACATTGAAAAAATGTCACCAACTGTGACTGTAATATTAAAAACGTAATCTGCGGAACAGCACAGTATCCAGCGAGACGGGCTGATGGCCGTCTTTCGATTTCCGATCGATGCACGAACTTCCCTTCTCGCTTAAAGGTCCAGACAATTTCTGGGGGCCATCCAGCCTTTAACTCAATGCGCATCCGCATTTGTTTCCTTGGGGGTAAAGCAGTCGCAGCCTGACACTGACCACTTACCTCCGTCTAATACCAAGGTCTAGAATGTGCGTAGACTATACGCCTACTTCTCCCTACATGTTGCAATGGCGTGGTGCTTGTGCAAACTGTAAGTTTTGCCGCAGCACTGAATAGAAAGCATTGTCCTATCAGTTTTGTTGTTAAAAGTACACACCAAACACCATGTTGACTACCAGGTGTATACTATGAGTAGTCTATGCAGTATAACGCCGTTTTCCGCAAACAAACTTCGTACGGAGAGTGGGGTTTGGTGTATTCACCGACATTTCAATTTAACAAACTGAAAGCCTGTTTTACATACTTTGTGCTGGGCCTATTGTTATGCCAAATTTGAACCAGTACCGGGATGCACTTGGGCCTGCTAGACACAGACTGAATGCGAATCGTCACATAGTCTTTATGCCGCCTGCTACACTTGTTTGCAGATCTGTTTTTTTAAATTATTTTTTATATGGGAGGTGGTTGAGCTTGAAGAGGAGCTCGGCGCAGATTGGTGTTGACTCAAAACGGTTGAGCGCTTTGCAGCGCTGAGTACACATGTGCGATCAGCCGGGGGGTACATGCTTTGATCTCGCGTGACGCGAAATTGCGTAGCGGATATGTGAATCCGTCACAGAGAACCAACCGTAATCCTTTTCACGAACATGGAACACAAAAGGGAATTTGTTCATTACAAATACAGATCCGCTGTGTATAAGACGTCCGCCGGTGTGGAGTTTTCTCCCCTCTCAAGCATAAAGCCCATAGCGAGGCAATCTATACAACCCTACAGGCGATGCACGACATTTAAACGACTGTATCTCTTAATGTTTCACTATGCTGAAAAACAAGTTACTCTACAGGCCTAATCGTTCAGTTTACGTGAGGAAATACTTAATAACTGTGCAATTTTTTTGATTCACATCTAGGCATAATTTCTACATGTAGGGAAACTGGGGTAAGTATGAATCTGGTTAATATATTTTAAAATGTCAGAATTTTAATTCAGGTAAAAGCATGCAGATACGTGACTGAGCTAATCCTCTGCTATTGCCAGTGGCAAGGGTGATATATCGACAGAATGTTAGCTCGTCAGCAATAAAAAAAAATCCTACTATGTCAGGAAGCGCATATACTTTCTAGCTTCGTATAATATGAACGCCACTCTGTCGTTTTTGTGCCAGAAACAGCCGTCACCGACAAGCAAGACGCACACACACAAGCGAGTGCTGTATAGAGAAGAGTTGCTTTATTTACGTTCCTCAGTAACAAAAGAAGAGACACAAACATATTTTACAATTTTATTTTCACTTTTTATGTTTTTCAGTATTTCCGCACTCCAAAGATTATCCGTCACGTTAAGATCACGTATAAGCCAAAATTTACTGAATGTTGGCAATCATAACATAGGCCTACGCTAGAAATTCGCATTACAGTCACCGACGCTCACGTGATCTTGTTACCACACATGCTGATATTTGGGCGTACTTCAATGTGTGTTAACACTGAACCTGAATCAACCATACAGTAACGTAATGTAATGTATACATGGCGCTAGCCTGGCCTCTAGTAACAGTCTTGCATTACTACTAGCAGCAGCACACCTTATTTTTTGTACAGGCCTACGTTAAATATAAAAGTGAAACTTGTGTTTAATAAACGCGTTTTAATACATATTGATAAGAGAATGTGGCCGGTAAAACAACAGCCTTCATTCTACTGCAGACGTACTCCATCAGGGCTACCAATACCAAGGGCACAATTCCATAAAATTTCGCTAGGTTACAGATAAAAATTTTTGAAGTCGACCATATTAGAGTGTTGCTGTTGCGCTTGCGTCCATTACCCTACAGACTCCAACTACGTCAAACTGTTGAGACGTAACTTCAAAGTATGGGGCCTCTCCACGATCATATTTTGTAAATAAGTTATAAAAACTATTCCATACAAAATTTGTGTGCATGTTTATGATCGATTTCCGTAAGTATTAACATACCTACTGCAATGGTTTTTTAGATACCACTAGCCACTATAAAGCTACGTATAACTGTAGACAGCGCAGGGCCAGTATGCTATTATTTCACACTGTACAAAATACAGTGAAGTAGCTACGTGCATGTCTTGGGAATGCCCATTATAACTCGAAGTTTGAAAACCCCATATTAAGGGGTATTACAAACGCTCTCACCTCAAAGGTTTTCAGGACACTATGTCAGTGACATTGATAGTATAAAATTAAAAAGTCGAAGGCTCCACTTCCGTGCTGTAGGCCTACATACCAGATTCCACGAAAATTCTCCACCTGTTTTACAGTTCAGGGAGACTATACCATTACTGCGCATTACGGACACAATGCCACGAGTTTATAAAAGAAGTGAAGCAGGCCAACAAGACCAGAGTAATGGTGACAAATTCTGGATATTTTTCATTGTCTAAGTCTAAGTTTTGGAGACTGGATCTGCCTCCATTTTCAGGTGGAACGAGGAAGGCCATAGAGATTAACCCTTATCAGGCCCATCAGAGAAGGTTGTTCCATTTCCCCATTCTACCTGAAGACGGAAGCAAATCTTGCCTCTGAAACGTTGTGAGATTTCAGCCTGAGATGATGGACATGTCCAAAATTTCAGTGACGTTTTGACGACATAAAATTGTCAGAATGCTGTCAAGATGAAGACCAGAGTATCTTCTTCTTTGATGTACGAATACATGCCAGTATATCCGTAGTGCATGTAGACAGTCTGCCCAGTAATGAAGCCTACAGTCTACCTACATGTCGACACAGGAATTTCCGTTTTCGGTTGCGTATTTAAATGTTGAGGTGTCGTGTAATTTCTATGGAAAAAAAAAATCTTCCTTTCAGTCAGGCAAGCCTGGAAACCGTGTCACCGTCAAACAAGTTTATAATGTAATAATCAGCTGTAAGGACAGTTCAGTCCCCTGCTGTAGGCTTACAAGCTAAGTCTTTCCCGCTGGGTCTGATGGTAAACAGCTTCTGCCTGCTCACCACTCAGAAGCAGGGCACAGTTCCGCGTGCGAAATAAACCGCACTGCGCACAGCTGCTGCTGCTGCTGCTGCTTCCACACATGTTCACATGAGTCTAAATAGACCCGTTTTGTTGTTCTGTTGACAGTTTCTTCAAGTCTTATAATTGTTCAATACAATAAATTGTTCCGTCATTCTAAAACTCCTCCAAAGTTACAGTCTATTTATTTTGTTTCTTCTAACTTAATAATATTCTGCTGTTTCACTCGCATGTACAAGTTGGTGTTTAACTGCAAGGGAAGAAAGTAGAGTGGATATATCCGTGACCAAAATTCTGAACACTGTCCATCGTCTCAGGCTAATAAACCCACAACACTAAGGAGGGTGGATTTGTCTCCGTCTTCAGACGATCTGGGAAAGGGAAGAAACCAGTCTGGCGAGCCTCTGAGGAACAGCTATGCTCAGTGTCCGGACACCAAACAAAATATAGACCAAGTGTATTTATGTTTCCCTTCTTCATCCGAAGACAGTGACAATTTCATTAGCCTGAGATGACAGAAAATGTTCAAAAATTTTGCCACGAATATGATCATACACCATCGTCAAAATCCTTATATGCGAACAAGATTCCGAGAATATCTGCACCTAAGGACAGCAAATAGGAAGACAGAAAAATTTACTTAATGAAGAGGTGCAAATTTATATTCTTCTCCTATTTTAATAATGTGATTAAACGAAGAACGATAAGACTGGCGAAACATATAACAGGCATGAAGGGGCTGTAAAGTGCATATCCTACACAGTTTAGGTCGGAACATCCCCAGGGACGAGACCAAATTGGAGAACTAAGGGAATACAAGGGACTCAGTATGGGTTTTTGAAAAATAAGTGAGGGTGACGACTGGATGCAACTGGTTAAGAAAATGTTTCACTGGCAAGCTTCTGTGAACACGGTAATGAAACCCCAGGTTCGTTTATAGCAGTATAGCATGTGCTATTGCATTAATTCTTTTTCTGCTCTGCTCTTGTCCTACTGAAAGTTACAGGCTTAGGCCTTCAGGCTTACTCACTTCTGCCGGCAAAATTCGTACAGCCTCTAGTCCAGTCCTGTTCAGAAATATTTGTACCGAATGATGTCAGTAACGAGGTACTTCTGTGACGTACTCACGTCGGAACTCGGCTGCAATACAGATTGCCCTGAGGTTTGGTGAAGTCTGTCCAGGCGAATTGCAGTACAGTACTTTCAAAAGAGCCAAATCTCTTCCTTCCAAATCACTACCTATACACTATTCAGGATAATCTTGTCATCTGTTCCTACGCTGTAGTTCTAACCGTTCCCAGCCTTTCAAAATTCAGTGGTTTCTACATGTACCGGCACATTTAACAATAAAATCTCTGAACTGTCTGCACATTACCTGTTGTGTGTGTCGTATGAGTCTTAGAACATTGGAGCGTTTATTGCCCTAAGCAGCATTGCCGTTCGAGTCCTTATAAAGGAGACAGGTTGTCTCCTGTGAGGTAGGGCCTGAATATTAAATGAATAAAATTTATATTAATTTTAGATTGCAAGGAGTTAAGTTGATACAGCGTCGTTAAGTAAGCCAAGAAGCAATCACTGATTGTGTTTGTTAAATAATCATTTTTAGATATTTGCAGAACCCTCTGTGTAGGGATCAGCATATTGCAAGGCCCCTGTTAATACGGTGTGTGAAAAATCACAGAAAAATGCTGTGATTCCGCGAATGGGATTACAACCGAGGACCTCAATGTTTGAGTGACCTACGATTCCGGAGACCCTCTGATCGGACTGCAATCAACGGATGGGGTGGGAGTGAGACCCTTGGCACTGAGGTCTAAAATAAGACTATTGTATAGTAACCAGGATGGTGATACAAACACAGAACTAACAGAATGCAAGCGCAGTGGAAAACTGACGCTTTCAAAAAAAAAAACCTGCCTCAGTGCAACTTGTCTGACACAGAGCCTGCCTGAACTAACCTGGGATTGAACTCAGTCCCAGGTTAGTTAATGTAGGCTCTGTCTAGTCATCGAATTTTCTCCAGATTTCTTTTTCCCTTCTTTAGCATTACATACTCTAATTTGTTGGATCTCACAATATGTTCCACCACGCCACAGGGCCTCCTAGGAGTAGGATCACCCCACCACACGACCTTCGCCCAGTGTCAGTGTGAACACAGCAATGGGGTTCCATAAAATTCGAAGAATTGCTTGAATAGCTGAGCAACTATTAGTTTCTCAAGAAGCGTTCTGTTCCAAAGAGTTATAGTATAGACGCTCGTTGTGTAATTTTCCTTAACGTCAGCGTACATTTTATCACCATCCGCATGAACAATTTCACTGTAGACTATAGAAGCGAATGACTGGACCTGTGGACATGTAATGACATTAAAAACAGTGAACAGGTCGGACTCTTATAAACTTCATAAGAATAATATAGAAGCACTTTCGGCAAATTCTTATTATTCAAGTCAAAGTTATAATCCCGTCTGCGTACTCAAACCATAGGGATTAAGGAATGTCTGTCCCTTACTTTATCAATTATTTTGCATGGTTATGAGACTGGATCTTTTGACAGTAAAAGGAATCTAAAATGCCACTGTGACAGGGCCTACAAGGGAAAGGAAATAAAGATACATTCCAAACCAAGAGTTGCGCCTGGACTGTGGAACGAGACTGAATTGAGAAGCAGTCCTTTTGGTAAACTTTATAAAGAAAGTAACCTTACCTGCGTGACAACGTCTTGTTCTTATTTTGCGGAGTCAGTATTTCTGAAGCGTTGCCACAATTTAGGCCATAATTAACTGCAAGTACGTCAATAGCCTCTGCAGTACGTACACAGGCTGAACTATCACCTCATCTAGTGCTGTATGAAAGCGTTTTGTAATTTTGTGACCGGCAATGCAAACCATAAAACAAACTTTGAACGTAGCCTGCCCGTCTACACCGATAAACAATGGTTCTGAAACGCCCCGGTGTGGAATGTTTCTTGGATTATTTAACTTGCGTTTCCAGTCCTATGGATAATATTATAGCAAATATGTGAATGGTCCCCGATGTGGAAGGAAGTGGACGTTGCCCATTTTAAGGTTAATTCCTCCCGCCCAGAACATTCCTTGGTGGGCTGGGTAAATTAAGAAAGCGTGTCGGTAACTCCGGCTGTCATTTTGACATTCAAAATCCAAAAGCAGATAAATTCTTGAGCGATGCGAATGAGAATGTAAATCAATACAATGCAAATCTCTCCTTTTCAGACTCCCCATTTTGTAGCCCTATTATTACAGCACAGAAAGACAATAATTTTACACCCATGTACAAACATGTATGTTTTACACGTATTTGTCTTGACACGCAAAAGGATATTTTAAGACAGGATGAGTAAGCAAGGGTTCAGAAGGAGGCGGACCTGACCTATCTTAAGGCGATATCATGGCAGTCTCTTTGAGGGACGGAAAAAAATTACAAAAATAATACTGTGGTTACATGAAAGTCAGGCTAAGATCCGAACCAAGCACCCTTCTTCCATAATGCCTCACAGGCTGACTTCAGTATATCTACGTTACTGTCACCACTATTATAAACAATTTCTGCGACATCAACAGTTTAGTTTCTAATCGTCTCTCTCCTGAGGGAGTTCAATTTATTCCTCCGCACTCTACATTCATTTCTACAAGCTCCGTGTCCACATCAGGCTTTACCCTCCAATCTACGTGTAGTTATCTCCAGAAAATTTTGTGTTTGGGTCTCATTAGGCCAAGAAGTGGTATTTAGGTACCGCAGTCCTACATACGTGCTGTAACTCATCGCAAGTAGCCTATCATATAATTGTTAGTTGACGGTAAGTATGGTATGAGCCTACCGTGACGTCAATACATAGGCCTACGAAAGCTATTTCATATATCGCCCATGGTGCATAATTGATAGTGATATCACACAAAAGGAAATAATAATTGTTGTGGAGAATAAATATAGTGGTTCTCAGCTTTTGTTGCTTGCGGCACACCTAGGATATCCATTTTTTTTCGAGGCACTAGAATTAGAATACAGAACTACAGCCTACTAGATGTACATATATTTCTACATGTCACTTATTTTGGGAAAACGAAGTTATTGTAAGGCAAAAAGTGGATGGAATTTTGATACAAATACCAATTTAAGAAGTTTAAGTAAACGCAGTGTTTTCCGAAATTTATATAATGGTGCTCACCTTAGCTTAGCAAAGATTTCATCTAAGCCCACCTCCTTTCGTAACTTTGTGCGAGTGTATGTGTGCATGTGTGCAAGTGCTACATACCTTAGGGTACAACTTTATCAGATTTTAATTTTGAACGTTTCAATTTGCACACTTAATTTCATATAATCATTCTTATATTCGGGCCGGGATAGCGGTATAGCGACTAACTACGAGCTGGACGATCCGGGGGTCGAATTCCGATGGAGGCGCGACTTTCTGGACCCATCCTGACCGACCCTGGGGCCCACCCAGCCCCCTACACAACAGGTATCGGGTATCTTTGCCGGCGGGAAAGATGCCGGGGTGTAGCTTTGACCACCCACCCCCATCTAGAGCCGAGGTTAAAGCAACAGTAGAGCTATACGTATACCCCCACCCTGGGCCTTCATGGCCTCTTTTAGGGTGAATTTTACGTTTACCTTTTACATTGTTATATACAAAGTCTTGCGGTAAACTTAACAAAAGCTCGGGGCACACCAATTAGGAACTACTGACAAATATATTATTGGCTGATATCCGACTGATTTACTGTCGGCAATCGCGTGTAAATCTTCGAAGATATGGGCGATGAAGGCGAAAGAAATCTTTTACCTTGTTGTAGGACCCCGAGCTGTTTAATCGGTAAAATTATATACATTGTTTCCAGGCACGCACAATAAGCGAATACAGCAACCTTTCTCCACATATGACTCCTAAAACTGTGACGAGACCTTGAAACCTCTGGCAGATAATAATGCCCCTGTATGTCAATACGTGTATACAGGGTTATTCGTGTGAATGTGTGATGACTGAAGCTCAATTACAAAACCTAATCTAAGAGTTAATCCGGAAACAAAATTTAATTTCGTAATTCTGTAATCAGTGAACGCTTTAAAGAATTTTGAAGAAGAAGAAGAAGAAGGAGGAGGAGGAGGAGGAGGAGGAGGAGGAGGAGGAGGAGGAGGAGGAGGAGGAGGAGAAGAAGATGATGAAGATGATGACGAGAACACGCAAGGTTTAAACATTTTTGTTGTTCTTCAGGATTTAAAGAACAAAATCGTCCATTCCCACTCGAGAGATTTGTCACTAAGACACTTCACACAGTACAATTTATTACACTTATCTACCACAGGAGTAGGGTAATCCGAAGAAAATGACACAGTAGTCGTACAAACAAATTGTTGTGAACTGATTCGCTGACAGGCCCTTACGTAACGCAATTCATACGTCACACTTTAAACAGATACCGCTCTCACTCTAAGAAAAGCGTTAAAACATATTTACTAAATTATAATAAGATAAGAAACATTACCTAACATACGCCAGTGATAAGCATTAACTAGAAGCAGTCTATAGGCTGTCTAAACAGAAGTGAAATAGATAATAGTAATTAAAATTATAAATATCCTTAACTTTAAGAATGCATGGAGACATATGTTTACTTCACATTCCCCTCACAGTGTGTGGATGTGCTTAACTAAGCATGACGAAATCGTTAATTCACGTGTAAGAATTTATATCATCATCATCATCATCATCATCATCATCATCATCATCATCATCATCAACGTCGTCGTCTATGTCGTCTTCGTCGAGGGACTGCTAAATAAAATGGCATGCCGCCTACAACTTGCAAACGGACAGGAAATACGAGGAGCGGTTAAATGTAGGACAATGTATAATCAGTTTTTGACAGAATATTCCTGGTGTGTTCACAGTAGCCCCTAAATGTCTGATGAGAAACAAGGTTGTGCAACGGACTGCACAGCTAGACACAGTACTGCTGTGATGCATTCTTCATGCCAGCTAGCTATACAGTAACGGGCTAAGTACGAAATCTGTTTACTGCTGTTGATGTCACAGTAAGGCTACGTTCTTGTTCCACTGATAATTATTCAGCCGGCCACGAAGTTCACTAGTTCATCACCTAGCTTACATGCACCGGACACTGGGTATTATGCTAAATAAATTCTCACTCATAAGCTCCCACAATTCTTCTCTAACATCCATTTTAATATGATACTCCCATCTACACCTAGACTTCGCAAATGACCTCTTAGCTCGAGGGCTTCCGACTAACACTTATGCATTTCCCATTTCCTCTAGTCACTGCTAGTGTTACCAACACATACTATCGCCAACTTCTACACAAAATTAAAACATAATATTCTGCTTTAATTTTGTGCACGAGTTGCTGATGATACACGCTGTTACAGTAAGTACGTAGTCTACACAGCATGGACAACTTTAACCTTTTAAAGCCTAGCGGTAACTTTACATACCACCAGGTTTAATATTAAAAAATTCTGCGTGGTGCCCACATTGTGTTATGTGTTTTGTGTGGATCTCAGAACAAACAGCAACTTTTGCCTTATAAAACATTAAGAGATTGGTTTTTATAACCGAAGTGGAGAGTGTTTACAGCGCGGTACGCACCGAGTCCTTATGTAAAACAGATAAGCTTCGTCTTTAAAGGGTTAAACTCATTGCTAAGGCTACTTGTTCTTGCCATTGAGCAGGTATAGCAGCTGGTGAGGCGGAAGTAGGCCGTAACTACTATGACTTTCGTTCGTGCTACAGCTTCTGCCCAGCAAAGTCGATCGTTATTCAACCGGTCACAGAATTACTCAGACGGTAACCGAAAGTTCATCTCTGTATTCATAAAGTCTGAATGCTGTACGACATCCAGACGCCGTTGAATTCAGTGTACTTCTTTACATTATGGATCTACTTATTTTAAGCTTCGTTTTCATATTAGGTCCTGTCCTCCCGTCTGTGTCTGTACACATCTGCACAGTTTTGTGTGGGGGTCTGATTAGGCCAACAAGTAACATAAAACTAAGGAACGCCGAGAAACGAAGAAAACCGCTAATTCAAGTCGCCAATATCACGTTACTTGAGCAGCTGGAGCGTTGTCACTATATAACCAGCGATTTAATCAAAGATGGTTGTGCGCTAATTCCATTTACATTTCTCCAAATATCGTCTGTGAGGCATAAGGAATGAACAGTCCAATATATTTTATGCATCCGCGGCTTGGGTGTATAGGCCTACACGGAAAATATCTGTAGCGTCCGCACTAACAGATTGACTCTACCGAAGGCACTGCTGTTGTGGCGCCCGCAACCGTTTCTCTAGTTTCCACATCAGCGCTGCGTGCGACCTTTGGTGTCACGTTTTTATATTTAACAGCTTATTTGGTTTTAAACTCCCTAATATTAAGTTACAAATTCTTACAGGAATTTTTTTATATTATTACCCAACAAATGCATTTAATTATCACAGATTCATAATAATATATTCGAAAACATTCCACTCCTACATGTTTCGGTCGCTATCGGGCCCTCTTCAGGGAGAACATGTCTCTATTGCACAAAACAATTACATAACAAGATGTGGTGAGTCCTATGTACATCTGCTGGCAATTTTTCGCGTGGTGGTCTGTTACACTGGAAGTTAAAATGTAAAATATAAATGTACAGTATAACATTCTGGTGTCTGGTGCTGCACGGTGTGGAGAATACAAAATTCTTACAGGATAACAGCGAACATTCGATTAGTAGAACGATAAGCTTAAAAGTTTGAAGTTTGACTAAAACTAAGTGCCAAATTTAAAATCTTGTAAGAAAAACTCGGTTTCGATCCACAAGTTACATCATAAATACATCCTGCAGTTACAACATGTCAGCTGCTGACCAGATTGATGGCTGCTGTTTTCTGTTCACAATTCAGGAACACACTCACGTTTTAGGCTTACTGCAAACGAACACTCTGCACGGTTACTTTATAAAGTATTGTCCTTGTGTTTACGATTCCCTTACTCAAATGAATTTAATTAGTACCTGCATTAGACCTACAAAACATGACATTTGTAATGGGACAACAACAAGAGACAACACTGGTAAAACAACTGAACATCTAATAGTTTTAAATATTGCAGAATGTAGAACCAGCATTAACTGTAATAGCCCGTATTATTCCAAACCAAACGCAAAACACGCAGAGCAAAATCGTCTCCCAGGATCATATAATTTGTGTTTGACTACTGCGTGGATATTACAGAAAAATATACAGCACAGTAGCAGTCTAGCGACTGCACTGTCTCCACTTTGCCCCCGACGTCCGCCGAAGAAAGGCCGTCGCATGAACGGTACATGCGGTCGCGATAAAGGGAAAGAAAGCTGTCTTCAAGCCACAACAAACGCATACTTTATTTTTCGAACAACATTAATATTTTTGTTTTTACTTTGCAAAGACCTATCAAGGTGTATAAAGTGGAATGTACGTTAAAGGATCAGGTGTGTATCGTAACGGCACAGCGTGAAAATAAATAAATTAAAGGTGAGGAGAAAATAATAAATGGAAGGGTATTTAGTAGGTCGTAACGTTTCTTTACATAGGTATAATCGCTTTTAAGCAACCACTCTATCCAAGAAGTACACTTCCGAGTTCAGCTGTTTGTATAGGCGTTTAGTAAGATCCTCTGCACACAACACAGGTGTAAAAATACAGGCCTGTATGTAACAGTTAAATTCATACTCTTAATAAATTTGAACAATGATCACAACGAAAGTAGGCTACTATTTTTTTTTCATAATAAATGTATATCATAGATTTATCCTATTTACTGTGTTGAAAAATGCAGCTTATGCGACATTTTATTAAGAAGCTGAAATTAAATTCAGGAGAAAATAATTTTATAGCGTCTTTCATATTCCACATCAGCCAGTATTTAGCCTATATTCTTGCGCCTCCAAGCCCTCCCCCCCATAACCACTCGAAATTAGCTGGATGGTGCCAGTTATTCCTTTAAAACTGTTATTTAACTACTCAAAAAGCTCCATTTTTGGAATCCGAAAGCTCATTAAGTGTTCCCGTACGGATCTTATCCCTAGCCAGTTGAATGCAATCCACAACTACATACCCTATTTCTCTCTATCCCATTACTAGGGTTTAGTATCCTTCCATCTGCCCCTAGTTCTCCCAAGTGATACTTTTCTTTAAATTTTCCGATTATAACTTTGAGCGTACTGTAGCCACTTACAACTTTTGCACGCGTCCTATATAGGGTATTCCGTACCCCTTTACTTTAATCATAAATGGATACAACAACCACCCCCAGCTACGTAAAAATTGCATTAGACCTACACAGACACTGTGTATTATAACTTTGCACCATGTTGCAAAAGGGCGGTAGGGTCACACACAACAAGAAGTGTCTAGAATGGTTATACCAGACACTTCTTGTTGTATAAACGTTAACACGCACTAAACAAGATAATTCTAAACGCACAAATTTAATTTAATATTTCAAATGCTAGAACTCTGAGGTGCACCCGGGGGGGGGCCTACAGGGGGACTGCCGGGCTATAACCTCCCACAAAGCGAAATTTAAAAAACATAGACTTTGTAGGCACGATGATATCAAAGGTTTTATGTCACTTACGCTTCAACCGAAATTAGCCCCTGAAATCGGCTGATGACTAGTACATTAGAATTTTGAAAAATAAAATAAAAACCTTACGATGTCTTAGAATCAAATAAACCGAGAAGATTAGACCTTGTGGTTTAAACTATGTGAGTGTGTCATAAAACATTTAGTTAGTTATATTTGTACGTATATAAACGCAGTTGCCGACAGTGTTATGTTAGTTATATTTAGGACATTATTTTATAACATAATTTTTAAAATCGAACACAAATTTTATACCCGCAGGGTCAACCCTCCCCCTCCCCCCCAAGGAAAATTCTGGTTGCACACCTGCTAGAACTAACTTCAAAAGTTCAAACATCTGCCACAGGACCCATCTGTTTAGGACACACGTGACAGTTCACTGCACTAGCAATTCACACATGGTCTTGCACTACGCTAGGCCTACTCGCGTTTTACGCCTATATAATACACCTTAATTAAAATAATTTTCGAGCTGTTCTTTACACCAACCAAGAAACAAACATCCTCCTGTTACAAAATGTGCAGATGTTGTCATCTTATAGGGCTAGTAATGGTTGATGCATGGTATTTCGTGACAATAAACTTAAATCTGTGAATATTACTGTATTCTGGAATGTGATGCCTATGTAATCTGGTAGAAATTTACCAGCCCTAAAGATGGGGGCAGCAACTCCCTCTGGAATGCTGGTAAATGTCTCTATCACACTACACTGCCCCATATCCTACAAGATAGTAATATTCAGTCACTACAGGGACAGCCTCAAACGCCGAAAATTTTGAAGTTATGCTACATAAAACTTACTACAAAATTGCAGTTATTTGTCCCTACAGAACCTAAGTGAAGTGAAGTTTGGTGCGCTTCTGGGACGATCCACGGGTTACACATGCAAGGCCAGGTTACTAACAGAATAACAAGAGGCGGTGCATTTGTGACTAGCATATTCAGTGTAGCCTGTTCTATTGTTTGGCGCCGCAAAGTTTCCGATAATTACACAAATAATACTGACATGTTACATGGTAGTGTGCATACACATTACGAGTTGGTGTGCAACAGACAGAGTACAACACAACACATAACTAAAATTACCAGCTGTGAACACAGCAGCGTTTAAAGTCAACCACCTGTTTCATTTCATCGAACGTGGTTAGTTCTTTCAGTCGTTAAAGTACTCATGTCGTATTCTGGCCATAATGTTTACATATACACATGCACATCCATCGGAATATGCCATTTAATTAATATAACATATGCCTCTAAAATATACACATTTATACAGCGGTGCAGTGGAACATGTACGAACTGTTCGCCTGTGAGTCTTATGTACAGGAGTTTGTGTCCGGAACTGGGACAGTATCCAGTTCCATTAGTCACGAATTACCGTGCCCAAGCCGTGGAGCTGAGAGGTGAGAAGGCGGAGTCGAGGCTGCGGGTGACTGCTGGGCCCGGCGGTTGCGGGCTCGGTGGCTCCAGGACCTGGAGACCGGGCCGTGCCTTCAGTTGGGCTAGCGCAAGTGGGCCTAGACGGGCCGGCAAAGGAAGAGGAGTCGGCTTGCTGGGCGACACATTTCCATGTGCTTTGCCGATCAGAGAGTCGATACTGAATCCATTTTTGCTTCCTCCTGCTGTCACTTTGGCACTATCTGTGGGGCTGGCTGCGACACTCACGGGAACAGGCTTGCATGGAAATGGGGTTTGCTGTTGCTGCTGAGAGGTCAGGAGGTTGAGACCCAGGGGGCCTAGCGAGAGACGGGCCAGGTCGGCGGGTGGTAGCAATGGCACCGCAGGAGGAAGTGGCGATAAGTACGGATACGGCCCGTGATGGAGGGCCGCGTGGTGTGGACCCAGTAGCGCATGATGGTGATGGTACGGGTCAGGGCCCAGAAAAGATGCGGCCATGGCTGCGGCGTGGTGCTCTCGGAGCAAGAAGTCCGGCGGCTGGCGTTTGTAGCGCTTTCGGCGACGCAAGAAGCTGCCGTTGTCGAACATGTCTTCCGCCATGGGGTCCAGAGTCCAATAATTTCCCTTGCCGGGATTCCCTGGCTCGCGCGGTATCTTGATGAAACAATCGTTGAGCGACAGGTTATGCCTGATGGAATTCTGCCACGCGGGGAACTTCTCGCGGTAATATGGGAACCGCGACATGATAAACTCGCAGATACCGCTTAGTGTCAGCTTCTTGTGCGGCGATTGCAGAATGGCCATCGTGATGAGGGCGATGTACGAATATGGTGGTTTCACTTGGGCGGTGGAGGGTGACGATTTCTTGGTCGCCTCCGACGGCGACAATGGAGCAGATTCCTCCTCTTGGATATTACTCGAGTTTGCTGCGGCTTGCGAAGACTCAGGCCGCTGCTGGCTGCCGCCGCTAATGAAGTGCCGATGAAAGTCTGCAATGCTACTGCTCCGGGCACGCAGAAGTGTCGGCGATGAATCCTCCGGATCATCCGACTCCACGTTGATGTCGGGGTCCGAGTCATCCGAGTCGCCGCTGGCAGACAGCCTGCAGATGACGCCAGGGCTAATTGGTGCCGACGTGGAGTGCCCTCCGCGCAAATCGAGAGGCGAGTCGACCGGTGAAGAGTGTGAAGAATGAAGGGCAGCTGTGGCCCCTATCATAGGGACGGACAGGGTTCCCGGAGTTGTTGGCGCGGTTGGAGTCGTCGCCGTATCCAGTATCATTGTCGATGCGTTCTGGAGATCACGGTAGCCCAGGACCAGGCGACCGCTTTCGTCCATGGCTAAACACATTTGGGCCCGCGAGACGGGTACAGGTCATGCGGCTACACTTACAATCACGTCGCGCGCGGCACACACACTGTCATACGCTCCACAAACGTGCTACTCCGGGTTCACAACACTTCTGTGACTGTCTCCGCCTACCCGCCCCGTGCACCCCATTCGCGCGTCGGCAGGGGCGGTGTCTGCGAGAGAGAGATATGCAGTGCTATTGGATGTGGCGCACCCGAGAGGCGGGGCCAGCACCCCGAGTTCTGTGTGCTTTGTGTGGGCGCCGACAAGGCTTCAATGTCTGGTGATGTGATTTCGGTGCAAGTTGATCTAATAAACGACAGCGGCAAGTTCTCGCGACCGGCAGGTAAGCATTTACCATAGTTGCACTGCACGTGGTCCGGTGTTGCACGCATGCCATTATATTTGCTGTAACTGATACGTCTATATGTACAACAGGCCTACCAGACAAACATTTTACTGGACTATTGACACAGAATGCCAACTACGGGATAGACACAAATGTCCATTAGCTCACAATTAACGCAGAATCCAGAGGACGCGCAAACACGATGTTTGTGGACGTGGAAGTCCACAGTTTGCACACGGCTAATTTTGAGCGTTCTAGCTCAATTGTTCATATTCCACGCGTTTGTCTTTCGCAGTGTGAAGGCACAGTTTGGGGAGCGCTGAGCCAGCAGCGAACTGACTTGTTCTTCTGGCGACTTACTAACTCGAAGGGCCGCCTTTCCCTGCATTGAGCCGTAGCATCCAATATTTCTACATCGGTAAAAGTTGGCTTTTATTTCACACTATGTCACCGGTTCTGTAGAGAAAATGTACATTACGCACAAAATTCCGTTTGTAATTACATACGGAGGCCTACAGGCTTAGGCATTGGGGAGCGGGATTTTAAAAATACAGTCGCGCGCTTGGCTGGGGGTAGCCGACTGCGAACTGGCGGGCGGCACTTCATTTAGCAACGAACTTTTGTCTGTTTTGTCATTTTTGTCGAAGCTTTTCTAACAAGCAGCCAGTACTGTCTGACTTGTTTTATCTTGTTATGTCAGCAGCGGAATGACGATGTTTTAAACAAGAACAACAGAGTCCATCTGCTTTATACAAATTTTTAAACGAACAGATTAGATATGACAGCGTAAAAAAATTATAACCGCTACCCGGGTATCGGCATTAGGCCTATTTTTATTAACTAATTCTAGTGGAGATCTAACCAACTAAGCTTATAAAAATCACCCTAAAAATAGGTAAGTATCCTTGATACTTAGGGTACTAAAATTCATTGCCTAAGATAGTGGAGATGGTTTACAATAATTTAGCAGCAAAGGGTTGAACTCCTATGTACAGTTACCAATATTTTAAAGACTTGAAATTAATGAATGGGTGATCATTTTGGCGAGTAAACCTAGGCAGATGTTCTGAAGCCATGTTGATGTGAACAGACCGATGGAGTTCTGTTGGGCCTATTCAGTGTGTAAAACAAACATTAAAATAAACGAAAAAATATTCTGTAGGTACTGAGATTATTTAGATCCAGTTATGCTGAAAGGGAAAGTATGTAAAGCGAGTTGAGAAAGTTTTAATATGGTTAACCCTTTAAAGACGAAATGTGTCTGTTTTAAGGACTCAGTGCGTACCGCGCTGTAAACACTCTCCACTTCGGTTATAAAAACCAATCTCCTAATGTTTTATAAGGCAAAAGTTGCTGTTTGTTCTGAGATCCGTACAAAACACATAAACGCAATGTGGGCACCACGTAGAATTTTTTAATGTTAAACGTGGTGGTACGTAAAGTTACCGCTAGTCTTTAAAAGGTTAATTATGGTTTCTTTACACTATTCGTGAAAATATCTCGGCGTCGCTATACATGCCATTAGAAATTGTGTGAATTACAGTACTCAAAAGTAATAGTCAACACATTTAGACGAACGAGTAAATTCAACTTCAGGTATTTTATAATTTTTATATTCAGTCAGCCAGTCCTTCTACGAATAACTTGGTTACCTTACCATTTCATTTACGGTTACACATATTGTTTGGTTATTTAAAAGTGACGTTTACAAAACGAATTTTTGCTTAATAATTAGGCATAGGTGTACTGTTAGGCCTACATGCAGCAGATGTGAGAATTGGCCTAAATAAGCAGACTTAACTCTCACGACGCATGCACGTAAGCTAAAGAAACTTCACTGATTTAATGTGTTCCATGTCCGTGCACTATATTATACAAAAACACTAATCACCAACAAATGCACAAAGAGAGTTTTATCATCAATCGTAACACACTCCTACATGTTTCGACCCTGCTGGATCATCTTCAGGGAGAACTTTTTTGTTATCGTTACACTAAGGTTGCAATTTATAGTTGAGTGAGACTGTGCTGTTGACTGTGTACTGCGTTATTTTTGGAGGCGTGAACTCTCTGCGGTCCCGGCCTGCACTGCAACCTTAGTGTAACGATAACAAAAAAGTTCTCCCTGAAGATGACCCAGTAGGGTCGAAACATGTAGGAGTGTGTTACGATTGATGATAAAACTTTCTTTGTGCATTTGTTGGTGATTAGTGTTTTTGTAAACTTCACTGCTTTGTACGTAATGTCTTCGTAAATTCTTAGAGATCCGATACGGGGCCTAAAGTCAATAATCACAATTTCTCTTTGGACGGGTGGGAGGGATAACGTAGGTAGGAAATTTTACCCTCCATGGAGCAGCGGCATCTGTCTATGCGTGCCGTTTTCTTTAATGTTACACGCCGCGCTGTTTCGCCCACAAATTTCTGTCTGTGCGGTTGGTTTGTTTCTCGGAACAAACAGTACCTGCTTCCTTAAATTTCAACAACGGATGAAATTTTGTGACACAAATAACTATGCAGTGCGTTTTATTTCATGTAAGAACTTAATTTTAAAATAGTATCGCCTATTTTCGACCTTCATGGCCTCAAGAGTTTTATGCTGAAACCAGTAACTTAGGCTATTTATTTTCCCCAACATTTAAAATGAGTTTCCGCCGTAATGACAATAAGTCCGCGCATTTTCAGTACTGATGGAACTCTCGTGCTGGCCCCTGCACAGAACCATATAAAACTGTACTTAATATACAAATAACCAACGTAGAATTGCCTGTTTTCTATTTAACCATTATGTTAGACAACTGGCTTCACACAAACTGGACGTTGTTGCGCTTGGCATCGTGTGTGCCATACAGGAGTCATCTTAATCTTTTCCTTCATTCTACTGTGTGCCAAATTTTTTTCCTATTCTCTATTCCTATTTCGCCCGCTCTGCTCCTACATTGATTTCATAAATCACTTTCCCACATTGTGACTTGTGTCATACTTCAGTCAGCCTGCACCGTGACCATCGCTCAGCTAACGCTGACTTTAAGAATGAATGAGTGGAGCCAAACGCCTTTACGGCGGGCACAGACAACTTTATCTTTTGGCGTGACCCCTACCCTCCACGTATCAAATTAGGATATTCGTGGAGCAACGTTACATTCACTCTTTAAAAGTTTCTGACAAAAATTCGGAGTAGACGTATGTTGCACATTTCAATACGCGCGAGTGTTATCCACGGCATAGACCCGCTTGATATAGGCCTACCCAGCAGGCTACAGGATGTTCCAGGAGCTGGTTCTAATCTAGGATCCTGTTGCCTGGTTGTCGTTAGCCTACAGCCTACTAACACATTTGTTACCGACAGTCTATCTTATTTTCAATATTAGGCTTATTTGCGGAGATTGGAGTCGAAGTCGAGACCTCTTGAATGCTAAGGTAGGGTGCTAACCCGACGGCCAAATTGTTAACTTCATATTCAGACATTTCTCTGCTCCATTCCAACAGTCGACACTAAAAGCCAATTAACCCTTTAAAGACGAAGCGTATCTGTTTTATATGTAAGGACCCAGTGCGTACCGCGCTGTAAACACTCTCCACTTCGGTTATAAAAACCAGTCTCTTAATGTTTTATAAGGCAAAAGTTGCTGTTTGTTCTGAGATCCGTACAAAACACATAAACGCAATGTGGGCACCACGTAGAATTTTTGGATGTTGAAGCTGGTGGTACGTGAAGTTCCCGCTACGCTTTAAAAGGTTAAAAATAAAACAGAAAGCACGACAACCAACCCGGCAATGTAATGACGACCAGTCGCTTGCAAATGTAGTGCCTATATCCCACAAGTATTATTTAGTTTATGAGCCAGTTTAATCATTGTTTTCATATGTTCGTATCACGTACGCTGCTGCATTAACAGGCGTTACTACATCACAGACCTATGCAGCAGTCATTCTTGATAAGCTAGTAGTTGCTTTGCAAGTCAATAAATGCCCTTCTTTAACGGAAGCCACTGTCACGTTTACGATATCCCACCAATAAATCAATCGATCGATCGGTCAATCAATCAATCCTCAGACAGATAATTCCACCGATATCATAAAAACCAACTAACCTACTTCAAGATCTATTTTAATATTATACTCCCATTTACGCCTGCTTGATTATTGCTTCATATGTATAGGCCTACACTTTTTAAATATCCAGGAGTTAGGCCTGTAGGCCTATATACTAGTTCTGTATCCGCCAAAACTTTCATTTCCAGTTTTCAGGATTACAGGTCCCTGCATATATATAGCTTCAGCGGCATTAAATTTTAAATTGTAATTAATCTAAAATTAATTTTCACTGTGAGGCTTAATAATGTTTATCTTTAAATACAGGCACAGTTTTAATACGAGCGTAATGTAACAGCGCAGTGACAAAAGGGTAAATACGCTCACATGTATGGTCATATTACCTATATTCTGTATGTCTGTTGATGCACAGTGTCGTAAAGTGACTGAAATATACAGCGGAAACTAGACTGCATGAACTGCAACATGATTCTTACATTTGTGCTTCCTAATCTGAAACACAGTTGTACAAACGCCATGAATGCTCACGGGAGAGTGGAGATAGGGCTCCGGTAATTCCCAATCTCGGCAATGCAGTCCAAGAAGAAAGCAGAATTTTTCTCGGACTGCTTGACGCTTGAAGATGGTATCGAGAGGTTGTCACGAAACGTCGGTAAGAAATTACAATTCTACGCCGCGTAGAATCCCGAAAGACCGCAGATCTCATTTACACCGCAGCGGAATACTGAAATCACGTGTTCTGTCGTAATGTCGTTTTGTAGAAAGAGAAATACAGGCCTGTGTTCAGAGGCTATTGATTGCTACCGATCACCGTCTTGTAGGCCTATTATGTATAGTAAACCTATGGTTAAATCCGTTGTAAACGATGTGGATCGCAACCAATTACCCCTTTAAATACGAAGCGTATCTGTTTTATATAAGGACTCAGTGCGTACCGCGCTGTAAACACTCTCCACCTCGGTTATAAAAACCAGTCTCTTAATGTTTTATAAGGCAAAAGTTGCTGTTTGTTCTGAGGTCCGTACAAAACACATAAATGCAATGTGGGCACCACGTAGAATTTTTTAATGTTGAACCTGGCCGTACGTAAAGTTACCGCTAGGCTTTAAAAGGTTAATTAAAGCTGTAGTTTCTTTTAGTCCGATCTCTTCTGCCTACTCATTATAGGTGTATAGGGTTATTGTTGCGCATTATCACAGTCAATGACACACACACACACACACACACACACACACACACACACACTCGGTATGACTACCCTGGAGGAGGGATCGGCCCCTCGCAGAGACCTCTACCTGTACAACACAAGACATTCACAACAGACAAACATCCATGCAACCGACAGGATTCGAACCAGCAATCCCAGTAAGCGAGCGGCCGCAGACCTATGCCTCAGATCGCGCGGCCACAGGGATCGGCACACGGTGACATATTAGATCAAATCCTCAGGCTCTCACTATTATATGCAGACCTCAGACTATAGACATAAAATTTCCGCGTCTCTTCTTCTTGAGTCGTAAGGCCGCGGCATGGTGGAAACGGTTTCTGTTTCTTATTTCTACCTTCCAGGTGGAGCTAACAGGGTATGTAGTTCCGAAACGTCGGAAACCTTTGTCACCATTACACGGTGTCATAAGCCGAAAGGCACGTTAGACTTAAGCCAGTTATGATAAACATACAAGATGACGGCAGCTGAACCAACAGAAAGGCTACCGAAATTTGAAGCAGGCTGTGGTGTGCTAGCTGAAGAAATACAGCCTGAACTGTGGATTCTGGTCTGTGGTAGGCCTGTGGTTGTGTGTAGTGTACTTACACACTGTACACTACGGAGAAAACATAACGTTCGTACACTAACGAACATGTTTATCTTTTGTTTCGTTGGGCAGTTAAATAACAAATTAAGGCGAAATAGGAGCGAAAATATAGGATTACGTGAAATACACTAATTACGATGTGCCACTGGCAGCTTCTGTCCAGCCATGACGCAAGACAGAATTATTGTTTTTCTTGCTGCATAGGCACGAGATTAAAGTGACGATGGCAGATAGGCCTATGACTGCAATGTTCAGAGTGTGAAGACTAACATGTAGCATTATACAGCTGCACACACATCGACCTGTTTTGATGTTTGTGGTGTCCGTTCCACACACACACATTTCCGCCCTACACAAGTTGCTGAAGGTGCGCTGAAAACATTTTAGAATCAGCCCACGCATTATCTACACCATTTATATTATGATGAAATGTATCAGTTTATTGTGAATATTTATATTTTACTGAAAACTAGAGTCTAAATTTCATCATCAGGAGGTTTTCGCTACCAAACCCTGTATACGCAACGTCTGTTTCTCTAGGCATAACCATTTACCTTAATCGCTAAGCCTGACTGTTGTGTTGAATTTTCTCTTTGAAACGTAGCCAAGACATACCCCACGTCAAATAATACGTCTAGTAGTGGTGCTGGTGGTGGTGGTGGTGGTGGTGGTGGTGGTGGTGGTGGTGGTGGTGGTGGTGGTGGTGGTGGTGGTGCTGGTGGCGGTGGTGGTGGTGGCGGCGGCGGCGGCGGCGGTGGTGGTGGTGGTGGCGGCGGCGGCGGCGGCGGTGGTGGTGGCGGCGGCGGCGGTGGTGGCGGCGGCGGCGGCGGCGGTGGTGGTGGTGGTAGTAGTAGTAATAGTAGTAGTAATGGTCTATCAAAATGATCGATAATTTGCAGGCTGTTCGTTTAAGTTACGCCAATCAGAAAACCACGCAACTTTATTATCAGTGTAAACTGCTAAGATTCAAAATAGCACCAAGTGTCATAAATATTTTTGTCACACAGACTTTACATTAGGGCATTCCCTCTTCTTCTTCTTCTTCTTCTTCTTCTTCTTCTTCTTCTTGCAGAGCGTATGACTTGTCATTAGCTGGAAGGAAAATATTTCAACTTTCTTCGCACGATCCAAACAATGGTAACTGTGGCAGAAAGTACGGGACGCTCCTTCTAATTCGTCTTTCTAAGTAGACACGGCCAAAAGGGAAAAAATGCGTTATACTGCGACATTACCTTACTTCAGGCACACACAGTGTCTGAGCGGGTCGCAGTATCAAGACGTGAAGTAAAAGTGCGCCGCACATGTTTCTTAGTCGAATGAAAGCAGCGAAGCCACTCAAACATACTATGGTCCCATTTGTCCCTTAGTCATTAAACATACCGTTAAAAATTCTTCAGCGGCACTGAAAGTTGGAAAGATAAGTAACTTGTACAAAAATAGACAAATCATCAATTAAATAATATAAGACTGAGCTAATTGTAAGACGCGAAGCGTTTAAAACGCAGGACTTCTGTCTCTAACTGCAAAATGACAACAAGAAAATTAGACATAAGTTTATATGTCGCTCCAGTTCTTAAAGTTTCGGTTTTACAGCACTAAAATACAGACAACTTATACAGTCAAAAACTCAAAACAATCTGCACTTGAAGAGGCTGGTCTTTTTCTACATTCCCCCTTGTCACTAATAACACTAATGTGGTTACAGCAGTTATAGCAGAAATATGCCACGTCTTGTTTGGTGTGGAGAGAATTTGCAGACAAATATATTAATATTATGGATGCTAACGGGTTGAAAGAAGGAGAAGAAGAAGAAGAAGAAGAACACGAAGAAGAAGAAGAAGAAGCAGGTAGAAGAAATCGCTTAAACTTTGGGGGGGGGGGGGGGCACTGAGGGTCAGTGTGTCGGATAAAACTGCAATACGTTCGGCAGACTGCCAACCTCTGCCTTAATTCACCAGCTGTCAGAATTTTAAAATTCGTATTCTGTTTATGCTCACCAGACACAATACAAACACGGCGACAATTAAATTAAAGTAACGTAACATGGCAGTAAATGCGGATTTTTGAGAAATATGGGCCTAAAAATACATTCAACACGCTAAACAACAGCATCAAGATATACATGTATATGGCTGGTCATTTCCTTCAACTCCCTATTGCCTCAAATCACAGGATATTTGTTTCCATAACCGTACTAACGATTAATCAAAACTTTAACTCACCGACACCTCCGGCGTGTTTCACAGTTAGCGGCGAGCCCGAGTTAAGCAGTCAAATGCAGCCAGTTGTTGCCCCAGCTACACCAGGTTAAGATCCATTGGATGCACATTCATATCCCGTACTTCGTACGTAAACTCACTGACAAATTCAATACACTAACAGTTTTGCAAATAAGACAATGATATGAAATACTGTACACATATTACAAACACATAGCCAACACACAAGCCTATAATGGCTAGTGTTTGTTCTGGACGCCATTACATCACAACACTTTTACCGGCACTAGATTTACAGACAATGGCTCGCCTCAAAAACTGATGTGTATGTTAATTTCACTACACCAGTAACGCAGCACAGCAGCGACTCGTACAGACCTAACTGCACAGCAAGTTGAATTTTAACCTTCAATGATAATACAACATGTCGGTTGCATTCTTCAAGTAAAATCACGTATTTCAGTGTTGCTGTACGAAATAAATCAACGTAAAACCACACAGAAACTGAAACTTCAACTGTACGCACTACGCTGCCTTAAAACGCATTACACAGTTACTACAAAAGCCATCTGACAAGTGGACTGCCAGTCTAGAACGTTCCTTACAGCACTAGAAACAAGTGAAGGACAACATAACTGCCCTCTAGCGGTCAGCAGCAGGCTTCTGTCTTGGAGTGCGTTCAGTGCTAGCTACACGTGTACAGGACAGGGTGGGAAGGAAAAGCGCTAACGAAAATAATAACGGGTGATTTTAATTCCGTTTCCTCATGTTTTAAGGTAGAGGAAAATTTTAGATGATGCCACAAACGCACAGCTTATGCCAGAAACAGAAGCCATCGCATTAAACTGATATGGCCAATACTTATTTTCAATATCACGACCCTGACATAATACGCCTACTGATCTTGTCAGGACAATATTGATGGCAAGTGGTTTGATGGTTTTCAAAATAATTGTAACATTGCAAATAAATACTGATGTCTAAAAGCAGTATTGTCAGTATTAATTGTTAGTCTCTCATTAGGACAATAAATGTGAATCTGTTACGACGAATGGCATTACTAGAAGACGACATGCTGGAAAGACGTCAGCAGTTCAAATAATTGACAAAAAAACGTGGACTTAACGTTTGAAGTTGATATCGACCTCAGCATACTGATGGAAATAATAATGACAATATATACGACCTTGTCAAAAGCCTTAAAAACTATCAGCTTAAGACATTTAACCTCCATTTAAGATCGCTTTCCATCCATAAAATATGTCCTAGAAATACATTTCAAATTACGTAAGTAGGCTGCTGGGAAATAGTTACATAGCTACGTACGCTGCTTACAGATCTATAGTACCGTGTTTAACACAGCAGTCTAACAAAACTGCTCGATTATAACCGCCATTGAAACACTCTATTTCTTTATTTCCGATTTTCTTACAGAGAGTATTATTTTATATGACAAATTGCATTGTCTTCCCTCACACCCTCTCGCGTGATGGCATCGGCGGCCACTGTTCGCAAATCTTTGCCTTGAGTCTGGGTCCACACATTACAGGTCAATATGTTAATATTATGTTTTTACTCACCAAATACATTGTTAATTGCACGTCAAAAAGTAATTAAGTTAAGCGAGTCAGCGGGAAGTGACTATCGACAGTTGTCAGATAAAACAATGTTCTCGTACCAGCGGCTCATTTTCAGTTGCGCCTGTTATACTCGCAGTTCAAGGGTTTCTACCGCATCTGGTTTGTTCCAAAGTCTTTAGTTTTAGGCCCACAGGACAAATGTGAAGTCAGAGGTTACTGCCAATGCGAACTTCCCGATCTGCTTACTACCGGCCGGAGAAAGCTGCTGTAGCAGTAAGGCTCTGGAGTTGAGTTCGGGATGTGCGTGATTCGAGGCCGGGGCATCAGATAGCCTTACTGAAGTTTGTCGCGTTTTTCCTTCTTCCTGCCATCCAAACACCTGAATAAAGCCGCCAAAGGGCTGCACCCGAATCTTCCTACCCTTTACGACATACAGTCTGTGATTATGACAGCGTTGCAAACCTTCCCCCGTCAAATTACTAACTTGAATGTTTTAGGAAGAATTTCCACTTTAATTTTGCAACTATAGAGAACAAGCTGAAAAATTAATTTCAAAACAATAACAAATAATTTAAATAAATTGTATACATGTAATTTCTTACGATAGACTATTACATCAAACGGACAATACTAAATGAATGAAAAGCATATGTTTTGGCAATACGGTAAAGAACATCCTGACACAGGGTGCCCAAAATTAACATTATAGGTCTAAATAAAACGGAACGTCAATATAATTTTTAATATGGGTGGAACTGTCAGCTTATGTTACATGCAAGTGCGTGCTTTCCTTTATGTCACTGCTGCCTTGGAGAATATTTTCCAGGGTACATCTACCTGACACTGTCTATTTCGGCCAAATCTAGTTCGCCTGTTATAAAGTAAAAAAAAAAGTCGACTTAACCTTTTAAAGCCTAGCGGTAACTTTACATACGACCAGGTTTAACATTAAAAAATTCTACGTGGTGCCCACATTGCCTTTATGTGTCTTGTACGGATCTCAGAACAAACAGCAACTTTTGCCTTATAAAACATTAAGAGACTGGTTTTTATAACCGAAGTGGAGAGTGTTTACAGCGCGGTACGCACTGAGTCCTTATATAAAACAGATACGCTTCGTCTTTAAAGGGCTAATATATTGACAGCAGAACGAAAATGAATGGTGATCAAAGAAACGACCCACATTAGAGTCTACTGGATTCTGACACCGTGTACTCTGGTAGGTGGATACCAAAGTTTCGAGGAACACACAGTCTCCATATTCAGTGTAGAAGTTTCCTACCCTGAAGAGTGAGGCAGCATGATCAGCTGAACAGTCCGTACACGCCTACCAGACTGCGCGATATTATTACCCGCGGTGCTATAATATGAATCGTCACTAACGCGAGAATTTCCAATCCTGTACAGGAACGATCTACAAGTGATAGAAGTGGATCGAATAATCAAGTCCCTGATAAACATATTACATTCATATATGGGTCCAAGCGGCATGGTTTCAAGAACTGTGTAATATTTTCCGACCCAGTTCCAAAGACACGCGTCCGACTGACACGTGTTTGTATGAAGAGGGACAGCGACGTACATGATGACATCCGAAGAATTAGCAAATTTACCCGCCACGTACGTCGCCAAATCTCCTACTATCACGCAGCACATGCCACAGAAGTGAAATACCCGTAGTAATGATTCTACGACGCGTCGTTCGGGTCGCTCGATGGACTGGAATTCGGGCGCCCACGTAGCGTTGCCAGCTTCGGTCTGGACGGAATCGTGAATGCCCGTCAATCTGCATTCCCCGGAAAACATCTGCCCGGCAAGACGCATATTAATAAGCCTGCAAAATAATAATAATAATAAGAATAATAATATACAAATGCAATAAGTGGTAATTCTTGGCACATGTTCAATTGTAAGAAATTTCCTAAATTATACATAAGACCACCGAGCCTAATCCTGTTGATGATACATCCCAGGATAGGTGAAAATTTCCTGGCTAAAGCTGAGAAGTGAGAAATTCGGATAATAATAATAGATCTGCGTTGTTCAGGAAAACCTATCGGTCCCATCTTCAACGGTCAAGAAGTGACCCTTGAAGATGGGTCCGATAGGTTGTCCCGACACGTCGGTACAGAACTACCACTCAACGCTGCGTAACATGCCAGAAGAGCGCGGATCTCATTAACATTGCGGCAGAAGCCTGAAATCACGGATAATATCAGTAAGTTACAAAGTGATTCTTTCCAGACCAAATAAATAAGCGTTAGGTTTCCCGCAAGTGCCGCGGTATATTAAATTTGAGTGTCTCAGTATTAAAGGCGTCAGTAGCGTAGTCGCTGAATACGTTCGTATAACGCTTAGGAATAAAAATGCGCACGGCATGTGAAGAGGACTTAGTGACGGTAAGCAGGATGGACATTCCATATTTTGACTGCATGCTTTCTGCCTCCAAGACTGGATACTTCTTGTTATTCTCTTAGGAGCTGATATTTACAGAACGGCTGGACGATGCTTCGTTAAACCTCCTGAGTGGGTCCATCTGTAAAATAGTTGCCCATTGTAAGAATACTTCTTGAAAAAAAAGAAGGCTCATATGGGGCGCAGCAACGATCTGTACACCCCCGCGGTCCTGACAGATGCGCAGAGATTAGTATGAGCAACCCCCCCCCCCACACACACACACAAAAGTCACGTATGCCTACGTGTCTCTCCGTGTGCAAGACGATTAATGCCGAAGACCATCTCACGAGATGGAGTCGCCGTTTCAGATGTCGTGTTGGGAACAAATGGCCTAATGACCTCGAGCTGCAGGTGTTTATTTTCATCAGGTAAAGGTAAAGGCTGTCCCGGTACATGCCAACCATGCATTGAGGGGAGGCAGAGGTGCACCTCTACCCGTACTCGACCCCGGCACTAGAAGTGGGTGGGTGGTCAGTGCCACGCTCCGGCCGATTTATCCCCCGGGAAAGAGAACCGGTGACCATTGTACAGGAGGCTGGATGGGCCCGGAAAATCTCGCTTCCATATAGGTTCGAACCCCGGACCACCGTAGCGGGTCGCTATACCGACTACGCCATCCTGGATGTTCAGTTTCACCGCGGGGGGAGGAGGGGGGGTTCGAAATTCATAATTTGCCATCTTTCGATCTGCGAAGAGCTAGAAGTTGTCAATGGACGGCGAAAAATCATCGGCAGTGACACTTTCACTCGACAGGTGGAGTAAGCTGTAAAACGGGAGTCACAAAACCCCTTTGACTTCGCGCTTTAAGAGACACGCGTGCATAAATCATAGCCCACTTCTTAGACTGGCCCGAAAAAAAAAGGTCCAAACTTCGAGATCGAAGGCTCTGTAAAAACGGAATCTGCGCTACTGGAGTTACAACAAGATAAGAGAGATGTCACGAGTCCCTCAACAATAGGCCTATGTATGGACAGACCCGAGGAGTCTGCTGATCACTGTTTGGCAGATCTGTTATAATTACCACCTCGCAAAATCAGCGCTTTTATCGGACTGGTACGGTTTACCACTGAAAATTTCAGGTTTTCAGCTCCACTGATCTATCATCAGGCGCAGAAACATAGATTAGCTGCTGCTGACGGTTGGTAGGCCCATATTATTAGTTTTTTAGTCCTGAGCCCATCACTAAAATTATCCCTGTGCCCGCTATATAGACACGTGGGGGCCTGGAGTTACAGCTCCAGTCATTCTTAACTCCAGGGCTAGATGGAAATGAGCAGTCAGCTTCACGCTCCGATCGGTTAGCCGCCGGGCGAAGCGTCATCGGTACCCATTGACTGGATTCCGGGTATGTACCAGAGCCGGTCTGAACATTTTGCAGAAGAGAAAACCTTTTGCCCTTGCCGGTAATCAAATCACGATTCCTCGGTTATCCATCTCGAAGCTCAAACACTATAGTGACTGAGCTATCCATTTCTCCATCACTGATGCTACCATACCAAATTTCGGTTTTAAAATATTTATGGCCTATTAACATTAAAATTAAAATCGAATAAGAGGGAATAAATAACAATGTCAATACCTAAACAGCAAAAGAAGAGACTTTGGAGACCATGCAGTGGATTTGTAGGAATGAAATCATACGAACAGGTGTAAGCATTTAGTACTTCACTTTGTCGAAAAGTAGGGCCTAACTGTAATCCTAAATTAGACCTAAAATGAAGTTTCCAGTTCTCTGAATGAGCAAATTTGTGCATCAGCAAAGCTTCTCAATGATAACCTAAAAGTATCGAATACCAATTAGGAACCGAATGTTCTGGTTCGACCCCAAGCAGAAGTCAGACACCCTTTTCTCTACTCCACAGCGTTCAGGCAACCTCTCGGGGCCACGCAGCCTCATACCATGGGTACAGGATCGATTTTCTGGAGGTAGAGCGACCGGAGCGTGAAGTTGACCGCTCATCTCCATTTAGTTCCAAGATTAACCCTTTAAAGACGAAGCGTGTCTGTTTTATATAAGGACTCAGTGCGTACCGTGCTGTAAACACTCTCCACTTCGGTTATAAAAACCAATCTCTTAATGTTTTATAAGGCAAAAGTTGCTGTTTGTTCTAAGATCCGTACAAAACACATAAACGCAATGTGGGCACCACGTAGAATTTTTTAATGTTAAACCTGGTGGTACGTAAAGTTACCGCTAGGCTTTAAAAGGTTAAGAATGCGCGATCTATGCCACCACCTCCAATACGTCTTCGTGACATGGTAAAATACAAGGACAATTTAAGAGTTTCCAAACTCGACCTTCTTAGGACTAATCTCACGGATGTTTCTGTCGGTCTCTACAGCGTTACGCTGCCGCGTCGAGTCCTTCCTAATCCTTACTTACTCACTGATCTTGATCACCTCCCACGATCTTTGATGTTGAAAAATATTTGCATCTGAAATAGCTGTATTAAACAGCCCAATGTAATCCTTCTCCATTAGTAAAGCACGAGTTGGAAGAGCTCGATCAATCAGTGGAGCGGCTGGTTCCGGGCTGAATGACCAGAGCGGCTGGTTCCGGGCTGAATGACCAGAGCGGCTGGTTCCGGGCTGAATGACCAGAGTTTGATTACTGACAAGGCATCAATTTTTATCTTCCTCATCGCGTCCAAACTAAAGTACGCGTGTGTCTGAGCGGACCGCCTGTGCAATGGGGTTCTTTCACCTGAAAGTAAAGCGACCAGAGGGTGAAAGTGGCCACTTACTTCCACCAATGCTACGGTTTGAAATCGATGGAACTTTGTCTCCATGTCTCCTTACAGGCTTTTATATAACAGCTAAGGACAGTCACAATTTCACATTCACCTTTATGGTTTCAAATGTTTGGAAACTTGTTTTTTTTGTTTGTTTGTACGTCATTCTCGTTCTATTTTAGTTGTTACTTAGTAACATACGTCTGTCCTTTTGCGTTCAGACAATGGGATGTCTGTCGTTACTGGGTAACAAATCATTCAGTTGACATAAATTATAACGAAATACTTGAATAAACACTTCGCACAACGTAAGAACCCATAAAGGTTAAAAAAATATAAAACCAAGTAGCTGTGTTACGCTACACATGTATGCATAGAAGTATCTCAAATTAATACGTAAGCTTTGCATGACAATGGGTACACGCTGTGTATCTTATACAAACAGTGACGTAGTATCCTGGTCTGTTCTAGATTTATTGCAGCAACATATGAGAAACGAAAATCTCCCTCCAACTTCCAGACGTGAATAAACAAAGTATATTTTTTACGAAATAATTAAAATAAGTTAAACAATTTGTTAGTTACGATATGCAATAGAGAATCCTCGCTGTAAACAAGGTGATATTTGCCTAGAAAAGAGCAAGAGCTAGTGGCGCCATATCAAAAGAGCAAGAGCTAGTGGCGCCATATCAAAAGAGCAAGAGCTAGTGGCGCCATATCGAAAAAGAGCAAGAGCTAGTGGAGCCATATCAAAAGAGCAAGAGCTAGTGGCGCCATATCAAAAGAATGGTGTAATGAAGTCCATGATACAGGACCTTCCTTGACGGTCGATACTCACGGCGCTGGTGAAAATATATTGCGCTATTAGGGAACCCAAGAATTTACCCTCGTATTGGCAGTAACCCATCATTGGTCCTTTCCTGAACTACTTGAATTCAGTCCAGTAAATCAACGTCGTATCTCATTTCAGTAATAGGAGCAATCTTCCCCTCCATGCTTAGATCTGTAAGTTGTCTTTACTTTTGAGGTTATCCGACCCAAATCCTATAAGCATGTCTTAGTTCTTTGTGAGTGGTAGGCGTCCATGTCCGCAATTCAAATTCGTCTTGATTCGTGGTCCAAAAGAAATTAGGTGAAATGTAGATCGGGGTGACTTGTGACTCCTTAAAGAGACGTAGATAATTTTGGCTAACATCCTATTACTTCCACTGTGTTAAGTCCAAAATTTCATCTTGGTACTTCTTGTCGGATACCTTTAGACTCAAAAGAAACACCGCTGTCGATAATAGTTCAACGGGACATTTCAAATCAGTGTGTGTCCATTTCATTAGCTCTAGAACCAACGTCTGGCACCTCACGTATTTGGACACACACGTAACTTTATTTAATATAGATTAACAGACCTCATTTATCAACAGTTCACGCGAAACCCATTTCGAAACTGTGTCTCAGGGAGCCTTAGGACGTAACAAACAGCTCTTGCTGTAAACATGCTGGGATTTTCTTCCAGAAAAACAAGTGCTTGTGACGCCACCTCAGAAGAAAGGTCAATAATTGTAATGGTGTCAACGTGTCATTACAGATTTCCGTGTCTCTGCTTTGCTTATTGTAGATTAACAGTGAACACACTCATTTGTTCACGTGTGGTAGTGGCCTTTGTACAGAAGGTTGGCATTTCAGTGCTTTCTTCTGGCACATCGGAACAAGACTCCTGTTCCATAGGGTTCTGACGATGGTACAGCATATTTAAAACCAATTTCATTCTTTTTTTAACTCCGCCCATCATCCACATTTAAAAGTACAAAAATCGAACATAACGTTTCAGAAAATGGATCCGTTTTCTTTCTCAGATCAAAAAGGTGGGAAGGCTTCTACTGAATCGGGCCCAGCAGGTAGACGTACTTTCAGTCACTGGTTCCACGGATAGTGTTAAAATTATTAAGATAGGCTGGGAATTTAGAAAGATTGACAAACGTATTCAGTATCCCACATGATAGATTCCAGGATGCTGTAAAGGAATTTCTTAGGAAAGCAGGTTGTGACAACAACCGTATCAAGCGTTCTGTATTTTGTCAGTCCGGTAAGTCTTACATAATAGCTAATAATAATTTACTTTCAGTCTCCCGATGAGTTAAATAGTCAGTTTGTCATTTAGAACATAATGCGTCAATGAACTACAATGTATGAGGCAAAGCATTCAAAATGTCAGACAGAGTAACCGCAGACAGATGCGCCTGCTTTTAAACAGTTCGGATCCGTCTGTAGTTACTAGCCACCCGCTTGGAGTGGAATATTAAAGTAGCCCTTGCCGGGTGATCGGAACGTCAAAGAAGGGCATGCAGGTCAATTAGGTGACGAAGCGTGGCCCTTTTGTTCTGGGTGTTGACTCAGAATCGGCGGGTCGCTTCTACACAATGCGACCCCTTTGAAACACCCTCCCTCAGATTTTCATTAGTTAGGGCCCAGATTAAATCCTCAGTTACGCGGATCACGCAATATTTATAGGCATCACAGCGTGGCTGTTGCTTATGGAGAGAAAGAAATCGAACTCGATAAACGCTGTTTCTGTTCCTTGCACACTCATATTACCACGAAGGAGTCAGTTTTGTGAAGTGGCGGTTTTTATGAGCAGTGGGCTACCTGGTACGGAAACGACAAAAAAACAATAACTCCATTTGTTGTCTTAGGTTCTCTTCCTTCATTCACCTCCTCCTCGTTTTGACTTTCCCCATTCTCCCTATTCTTGTTCTTCTTCATTTTCTTCCTCTGTCTGGCCTCCATTTTATGCTCTTCCCTCTTCCACTTCATATCCTGATCAGCACAATTGTGTAATTAGGGGTTTTAAAGTGACACTAACTAACAGAGAAATGGGAATTAAATTCTCGCTTAAGTCTATGGCAGAACGCGGAAACAGCAAGGGTTGTAAACTGCAAACGGGAGTCTTCACCACGGCATGGCGCGTCCTCAGGTTGCAGATCAAGAGAACGGCTTCCAGATGTGGGGGGTAGGTGCGAATATATTGCATAAGCGCTAACAAACACCTGAGAAAGGTGGTCTTCCAGCTTGGGGGGGGGGGGGTGTGGACGAGGGGCTAGAAACTCCTCATCGCAAAAACTTAACGTGTTACTAAACTGAAAAGAAAGCCTCGGACCTAGACAAAGCTTTCGGAAGTGATCTGGCAAAGGATAGGGACAGCTGGCGGGCTCTTGTGAACACGGTAATGAACCTTCGGGTTCCATAAAATGCGACAAATGTCTTGACTAACTCAGAAACTATCAGCGTCTCAAGAATGACTCTGCTCCATGGACTTACGCAAATAGCAGCCAACAGCAAAGGCAAGCAACACAGACGTAAGGACAAAATATCCCCTACTGTCCTTCGCATCCTGTGTAAAAACACATAGGCTGGCCTTTCCGTCCGTCACCAGTACAGGAAGTTTTGTTTCATGGTCTAGAATCAGAACACATGAAAGTTTGCACAGGATGCAGAAACGAGGACGTGGTGATAAAGTTCGTATCTTTTTGTGTAAGTTTACTGTGGAATTTAACTCACGTGAAAACTTAACAGGACTTAAGAATCTTACATTATTATCCTCTTTTTCGAAATGACTACGAGAATAATTTAAATTACTGTTTGTTTTTCGTAGCTTATTTACGACACTCGTGTGTACCCACATGAGCAAGATTAAAACAATCATTTATTTACCCGAATATTCTACCCGTACTGGTGCTGCTTTGTATAAAGAGGGATTTACGTGATATATTGCTTTAGTGCAGTACTTTTCGTGTTTGTTCCAAACATAAGCCACATGAATTTGCAAGTTTTCAGAGGTAACAGAAACACACCATAAACCGCTTCTAGCGCAGCTGAGCTTCGATCATGTCTGTCACTTTTAGTCGTATACAAAGAGCTGATGAACTGCAAACCACAGCACAGAAGTACGACGGAAAAACGGACCTGTATATTTTTGTACAAATATTCTTCATGCGAAGTGTACAGAACTACTGAATTTTGGAATACAGTGCCTGCTTGCCTGCCTGCCTACCTGCCTGCCTGCCTGCCTGCCCGCCCACCCGACAGCCTGCCTGCCCGCCTGCCTGCCTGTCTGTCTGTTGACCTGTCTGTCCGTCAGCGTGTAACAAATTTCTATGAGACTTCGAACTGGGATTTACACTAAACTTAGGCGTGCTTTACTTTACGTGGTCATACAGCTATGCAGGGGAGTAAACGTAACCCAGTCGCCCAACGCTTCCTCGAAATTGCCTCATTCATGCTACGAATCTATGAGCTGAGCATCTGAGCAGAAACTAGCACGAAGACGATCAACTGAATGAAGGAATTAAAGTTGCCTTAAAGCATGGGTGACCAAATTTTCCAAAAATTTAGAAGTCACCTCAAAATTCTAGGCGCCAGAATGGTGACATGAAGCAAATTCCGCGTTGAGGGCCCACAAATATTAGGCGCCGAGGTACAAAATCTAGTCGTCCGGGTGATTTGGGGCCCGAGATTTGTGCATCACTCATAAAGGAGAGGCAGGTAGTAATGTATTTGATAATTCCTACTGTCGTTCATATGTCCACAGTTTACAGCATCTCCACCTTACTGCTACTGAGGGAAGAAATTTAAAAGTAAAGAGATGGCGTAAATTCTAATGGCACGAATTTCGCACTGAATTTCTTGAAGATCCACGACTTAGTTCGCAGTTATTATTGGGGCGGACACGTAGACATGACGATACCACAAGTCTGTCTTTTCTTATTGGCCTAAATAAAGGAAGCTGGACACAAAGTGACAGCTACGATACCGTGAGAGGACTTCTTTCGAGCCAACACGTCACACAAACCGCCGGCAATGACCGTGAATATACAGAAAAGAAATCTAATTATTTTCTTTTCGGTTTTTAATAAGTTAGGTCCATTATAAAAGTGAAATTTTGTTACAATTGTCGTGTTTAAAAATAAATAACTGAATATTTCTAGCACAACAAGCGGACTGCTGACTTGAAAGGATAAAATTGATCCTATAAAGATCATTTCTCCCTCAAGCTAAATAATGTATTAGAATGTACAGTTTTCTTGTAGACGTTACTAGATGGATAATGAGGCTATATCTACCAAAGTCACAAGAAAATGATGAAGACCTTAATCTCATTTCCTTACAAAGAGTCGGCTCCCTTCAGTTGTTTGATGAGCCAAGCGCGTGGCTGAGTTTCAAACAGAGGATTGCTAGAATTGCAGATGCTAATGAACATAACAGGGACATGGGGTGCGATGCAGGGAGAGCGGTGTGTACACAGGGCCATCCTTTGACCAATGACAAAAGAGAATGAAAGTAATTGCTCCTAAGAAGTATGCAAGAGATGGCCCCCCCCCCCGGCTGGGGGGGGGGGGGGGGGGGCTTCTATAAATTGCACAACCACAGGCGTGGGTAGAAAAGGCATCCCCCCCTCCCCGCCCCCACTTTCGGAATTTGTAGCTCTACCTACTCGCATCCATCAAATGAACACAGGCATACGTTACGAGTGCGTTACAAATACCTTTGTCTGGAACTGACTGCAGACCGTGAACACATAGATGTGTAGGTCAAGGTACGAAGAAAGTAAGAAGAAGAAGTAGGAAAAGTAGACTAAACAGTACAATAGGAAGAGAAAGAAAAAGGTGAAAATCGATCTGGAAATACTTGTTTATGTGGTCTCCATATCTGTATTTAAAAACCTGCCACGTCACAAACTTTGACATCTTTCTGATGGCCGAGTCTCAAAGCGGTATTTATCGAAAAATATATAGGCTCAAAATTCATTTTACAAAGTGATGGAAGGCCTTTACATTGGTGAATTTGGTTTAGAAATTGTATGCGGTCAATAGAGTCTATTTTAGCCGACTTTCCTTCCGTACGGAAGGTGGAATGGAGTCATGTGGTTAAGAACAGGGACCAGTGGTGGACTCTTGTGAACAGTGTAATGAACCTTAGGGTTCCAGGACATGCAAGGAATTTCTTGACTAGCGGAGAACCTATTAGCTGCTCAATCAGGACTGTGTTCCACGGAGGCACTAAGAGATGAACGCACAGTGGAGTAGCCTCAAACACTTCGGTGACAATATTAAGAATAGTCCATAAACAGACGCAGGCCTACCTATACGTTGTTGTTTGCTCGATAAATACGAGTAAAGGTCAAGGTAATTTTGACCCTGTGAACGCCATGAAGGCGTATGGTGGAGCGAAGCCGTAGCGATACTCATTCTTATTCTCGGCACTTGATGGAAATAAGTGGCGATCTTCAGCTACCGGCCGCTTTACCTTCGGAAATAAAACCCTGCCGCTTGTCCCTATCCTGATCTAGACCAAGTAGTCTATGCCTTTCACTCTATTTCTTCAAGATCCATTTTAATATTATTTTTCAATCTAAGCCTAAGTCTTCCAAGCGGTCTCTTACCCTCAGGTTTTCTCACCAAAACCCTGTAGGCATACCACCTCTCCTCCATATACGTGCCACATTACCCGCCCATCTTATACTTGTTGATTTGATAAATAGTATTTTATAAGGACTACAGATCACGCAACCCCTCGCTAGGCAGTCTCCTCTATTCCCCTGTTACCCGTCCGTCTTAAGCCCAAATATCTCCCTCAGCACTCTGTTCTCAAACACACCTACCTTATCTTCCTCCCTCAACGTCAGCGACCAAGTTTCACTTCAATTTTTTTTATTAAGGGAAATAAAAGAAGTGAGGTCTATGGTCTGTAGTGAATGATTCAGAACGGGTACCACAAAATAACTTATAAGGTACCTTATTAAATAAGTTATTTATTTATAATTAGGTTTTTAATATTAGAGAAAGGAACGCATCGTAATAATTAAGCTCTGCGTAAAAATAATAAGTTCTAATTCTTCACACCCTATTTTAATAAGTCTTACGTAAGCGGCTATGATCCCCACATTTCGGCGTAAAAAGCAGAATCAAATGCTGACCAGAGCTACTGAAAAGCTGAAAGCTTTTTTAGCTATAAGACTGGAGTGTGTAGAGGAAGAAGTAAAATTAAGGGGTTGGAATAAAAAAGCGAATCCAATCTATTTGATTTGGCAGCCGGTGTGGGGTAACAGTTAGTGATTGGGGAACGGACTAACACGTCTTCCCGGCTTTCTCCAGATGTCTCTCCCCCCACCCCCCACCCCACATGTGGCTCTTTCCGAACTCTCAACTCGCTCAATAAAAAACGTACACACACCTACCGTCACAATACCGCCCTTGCAGCTCCGCACTGCCAGCTTCCTTCCTTATTTCTGCGTATCTGTTACTCTAGTTTCATTTGTTTTCCTTTGTTATAACTTGCTTTACTTGTATAGCGAAAACAGGGAGCTAAGTTATCGAAGATTAGGCATGCAAAATGGTTCCATTTGTCTGGAACAATGCAAGTATGTGGACTGGGAAGAACTGATATGTTAAAACATCACTTAGTAGTTATGCATCACTGCCAGCTTTCACCATTTGAAACGCAGAGACTACTGCAGGCACCACTGACGTGAACACTAAAAGACTCTACACTGTGTCCACACCGTGCATTTGTGTGTTTCTTATAATTTTCACAATAAACAGTGATTATTCCCATAATCAGCATTAGGTCTAATATTTAGAATGAATTCTTTTTCAGAGGTTTAAAAATACACTCCTATATTTTGTAAGACTCAGTCTACTTTATATTTTCGACTGAGAGACCTCAATAGAACTTAAGCCTGTATGTCTTTCAAACAAGTAACTTCATACATGTCTTCAGGCTTTCACGGCGACAAAATTTTATGAACTCTTCTCGGGTTGATAGCCGTGTCAATTGTTTAAAAGCCTCCGACGTTTCAGAGACGCACTCAGTCTCCATCCTCAGGAAAGTGATCACTTTCGCTGAGGATGGAGACGATCACCTTCCCTGAGGATGGAGACTGAGTGCGTCTCTGAAACGTCGGAGGTTTTTAAAGAATTGACACGGCTATCAGCCCGAGAAGAGTTCATACAAGTTCCTTCATACAGGACATACGAGTACCTTCATACAGGACATACAAGTACCTTCGTACAGGACATACGAGTACCTTCATACAGGACAAACGAGTACCTTCATACAGGACATATGAGTACCTTCATACAGGACATAGAAGTACCTTCATACAGGATATACAAGTACCTTCATACAGGACATACAAGTACCTTCATACAGGACATGCCTTCCCTGGATTCTACTAAGCTGCTAATATCTTACTGTTCTCACACGACAAATTGCTCAATTAAACCATGTTTAATTTTTAATTGAAAGAAATCGCTATTGCTGTGGAGTATCGTGCAGTGTTGTTTGATGTGTTTTAAAGAAGCCTTACCAGCTGCTATTGCATCGGATGGCACAGCGAGTGTTAGCGATAAATTTGGAATCATGCAGTAGGATATTATCTGGAAGGAAGCAGTAGGACATTATCTGGAAGGATGCAGTAGAACATTATCTGGAAGGATGCATTAGGACATTATCTGGAAGGATGCAGTAGGACATTATCTGGAAGGAAGCAGTAGGACATTATCTAGAAGGATGCAGTAGGACATTATCTAGAAGGATGCAGTAGGACATTATCTGGAAGGATGCAGTAGGACATTACCTAGAAGGAAGCAGTAGGACATTATCTAGAAGGATGCAGTAGGACATTATCCCACCTAGATTCATCTCAATATTTCCCTGGAGCGACTAAGACAAATCCTATAAGTCTTCAGTCAGGATGTCCAGTCTTTGAGACATACAGAGAAATAAAACACGGACACCGTAATCAAGTGCTTGGAACTTGGAAAGCAACCAAACGTGGTATTTACATATTGTTTGCTTAAGCGTGTTATTTGACGATCCTGTCAATTGCTCAGATTGTATAGCGTCGGTGATATACAGGACGTTCCTAAATTACTTATACAAAACTAAGGTGTACTAACACAGAAAGTAGAAAACTTACAGCATTAAGATATATATCACAAAATGCAGTATATGTTTTCAGTTTTATCTACAGATATTCACAGGTGTCCAATGTGATTATCTCGTGTCACACGGCAGATATCTCATCTGTAAGCGATTTCGTGGAACAATAGCTTGGTCACCACGATCGCCTGATTTAACATCCCTGGACTTTTCTGTGTGGGGACACGTTAAAGACAAAGCTTTGTTCCACCTCTTCCTGCAAGTTTGGAAGAACTACAGGCACGGATAACAGAAGCGGTTGCGACCACAGATGCGAAAATGATTCATAGGATTTGGGACGAAATCGCTTACAGACGGGACACTGGGCAAATTACTTACAGTTGCAGGAAAAAATACGGCAAGGCAGCCTATTATGAAACGAGATAGACAAACGTGTTTTAATACGCACAGGTTACTTGAAGGTGGGACCTAAATTATAACCTTAAAAGCAGACTAAGTACAGTATTGTCTAATATGAATGGCTCAATTAGAAGCAAGATTATAGTAGCCACATCATATAGGCCCTGTAAATTCCTGGCAGAAAGTAAATACAGACTGATATTGATAACTGATGTAAGTTTGAATGTCGATGCCATGCAATACATTCAGTTCTATTATACTGAAATCAGAAACAACTGAAGATATATGACATCGTACGGGTCGTGATACAACATGGCAAGTTACATACACAGACCAGGCAGGTGTACCAAGTTAAAGGCATTTAACCAATGTGACAAACTCTAAGGCATTTGATTAATAATTAATACATTAAATTGTGCAGTAATAACTTAATAAAGTGGCTAGCCACGGTACCCACACAGGCTGTTCATTTTAACTCGTCAGAATTAAATTTTGTGCTACCTTGGAAATATATGACCACAGGGGGAAACACGCCTATAACAGAAAATATGTTACAAATATTGTGAAGAATATTAAAAACGGAATTAGTCGTAATGGAATAGAATAGAATAGAATAGAACAGAATCGTGATGGGAAGACGAGGAAGAAGACGTAAGCAGCTACTAGATGACCTTAAGGAAAGCAGAGGATACTGGAAACAGAAAAAGGAAGCGCTGTATCTTCCTCTGTGGACAGGTCGCTTTGGACGAGGCTATGGGCCTGTTTTAAGACAGAATGAATGAATGAATGAATGAATGAATATATATATATATTCTATTTCTTGGGTCGGTGAGTTCTTCTGATAGAGCAGATATAAAATGTAAACACTTTGCTTGGTGTTAGGGTGCGAGTAAATATGCACATCCCTGCAGCCTACGACAAAAGGGAGGAAGCCGAGTCTTCCGACTTCACATCTCCACATCACAGGAGAAGCGTTTCCTAAAAGTCACATGTGACATGCTTCCTAACAATCAGGACAGACTGAAAACATAACTTCACAGATTTATCCCAGATCTCCTTGTATAATTTATATGCTTGAGTCTCACTCGCATAAATGTTCTATGCCAGAAACGAGCGTTTGATCTTTTAAGTAGCGTTCAAAGGTAAGTGATATCGATAGGGTTATGCAGACTATGTTCTGTTTACAGTTCCACCACCCCCCCCCTCCCGCCCCGCCCCGCCCGCCCGCTACAGAACAACCGCGTGCTTCAGTTTTTCTTTGCTCGGAAACTGAATAGCCTGTAGGGTCTCTGAAATATTTACGTCATTCATATAAGATAGACGACTTGAGTTAATGTTTCTCGCTGTCGGCTTGACACGCGTGCAAATCAGAGTGACAGTGGAATTCATCTAATATTAGGGTAAATTCACGAGCATTCACGATAAAACACGACGATGGGAAGTTTGGGCATCAGTATGTATCGAGATGTACTGGCAGTCCGCGCCACCGCCGCCTCCCAATCTCCTGTCCAGCGGACACACGCCGCTGTTTCTCCAGAAGTAACACAGCTGGACAGTGAAAATAATTATTCACCACACCACCATCTAGTGCTGAGGGCAAGAATGCTTGGAGCTTCATCTCAATCCAGCTATGCAAAAAAGCAGATTTGCCTGTAGCTTAAATTCTTTCCTTGCTAATCCAAAATGCGCAAACCTGATCCACGGCACCTGTGCCGTCCGTTCTTCACCTTCCTTCTTCTTCGCGATAAGTTCGCTTTCCGGATTTTCTTCCTCCACTTTCTTCTGACACTTTTCCCTTATCTTATCATTCACTGTCATTCTTCCTCCCCGTTATTCGTCAGTGACTCGATACTGATTTCGATTCGTTCGTAAGTTGTTCTGAGCGGAAAACAGACACACAGTCAGTCAGTCAGTCAGTCAGTCATTCAGTCATTCAGACACACACACAGACAGCCAGACAGACACAGAGACAGACAGACAGACAGTCAGACAGACAGAGAGACAATCAGACAGACAGCAGACAGACAGACAGACAGACAGACAGACAGACAGACAGCAGGCAGACGTATCACTCTGCACGTAATTCGCTTCTCTGCTGGAGGTTTGTTGGGACGTGACCTCATCTCGGAGCAGGAGGTCAGTTGAATTTCCAAAATCCCTCGTCGTGGACCAAACCTGGCCATACACGCAGTACATCTAATTTGTTTTACTGACTGTGATCACAAGGTTTTTCGTCCCCCCCCCCCCCCCCCCAACAACCATTGGAACCCTAAACCAACAGCAGCCGCAGCACACCAATTAACAGCCTGAGAAAAAGTCTAAACGGACGAACAGATATCTCTACTGTGCACGGTGTATGCCTGACATGTCACAATAAAACAACAGGATATTTTGTTAAGAGACATTAACGAATTTTTAAATCAGAGTAAACACAGATTACATAAGTCAACAGAACAAAAACAGAGGCGCTCAGAAATTGTGTCCTTTACTGATCCGTTATTGTGTCGGCCTGTTAGAACCGCAAACACATTCGAATAAAAGTAACCTATGCTAATATCGTATAAAGGATTGGTAGTGTTAATAATCTCACAGAAGGTCTTATGCAAATGAATGCATACGAATCAAATGCAATTCCTGTGTTAAATGACAAGAGAAAATGCGTTCCAGTGTCTGTGAACAATAGAAGCACGCGATGCCGCATACAGAGATGGAATAAAGGCAATAATCAGTCGACTGTTTTGGATATAACACTCATTCAGTGGCAAAATAGCGAAGGAACTTCATTTTTCTTGTCAAGAAGTCGAATCTGCGAATTTAAGAGTGTCCTCTGTGAGTTCGCACACAAAATTCCGTGTTTAATTTTTTCTTCCATCGTGCTACAGGCTCCCCTCCCCCCCAACTAGTCTCTCTATTAATAACAGGCTATGACATATCAAGTCTCTAATACAATTTAAAATAGTTAATAAAATCTGGGCTTATCTTTTAACCTAATTTATCAGGGGGCTTGAAATGAGATGTTACCTTTGACTGCTCGTTCCAGTGATGGACGAAGGCGGCACACTCATATGCTGACAGACAGCTGGGGGCACAATGAACTTCGCCCTGTGTCTCGTCCGTCTGCAAGTACTAACTTTTGAACCTGCGAATTAATCTTCATGAAACTCGGTATGAAGTTCTCCCCTCGACTGATGCTCCCGTGGACAAACAGAAGGGGTTAAGTAGGAATATTAAACTACTTGTTTACCTATTCCTTACAGTCCCACAATTTCTAAGCTAGGCATATTAAAACACAATTTAAAGTTTCGGAACGTGAAATTCTTTCCTATTTAGCATATCGTTTATATGTTACGTAATTCAATCTACAGGTAGGTCTATCCATGTGACTTGGTCTACTACTGGCAAATTTATTTCTGTACCCCACTCTAATTTTTTATATGAAACAAGTTATCCCTATGCGAGGTCTCCCTGTTCTAAACATAGTTCTGATTGAAAGAGGTTTAGACTTAACATTTATCCTGCTAATGTGGAATATATGGTGAGTTACTAATAATGCCAGCATCACTAATGTGTAATATTTGGTGACCTACATTTGGCAACGCTGAAAGGAGCCTCTCTGCACAATGTCTCAACACTGAATCAAGGGCCAAGCTGGTAGCCGAGTAAGTGTGACATAGGACGTCTTTCACGATTGACTCAGTGTTGAGACATTGTGCAGAGCGGCTCCTTTCAGCGTTGCCAAATGTAGGTCACCAAATATTACACATTAGTGGCGCTGGCATTATTAGTAACTCACCATATATTCCAC
>BLKM01000348.1:37864-61430 GCA_013340265.1 Coptotermes formosanus | reverse complement strand
TCTTCCATGTGGTCGCTTCTTAAAAAAGTATCCCCTCCGGTATCCTGCATGCATTGTTTCTTCATCCAAGCCGCAACTCAGCCTAAATTAAAATCCTACATTTAAATCATCTTTACAAATAAGACTAATCCCGATTTATTGCACTGGTATATATCACTATGAAACTCTACAGGTTATTCCAACATGTTTCGGCCGAAGCACGTGGCCATCATGAGGCAATACAAAAAAGGTTACATTTAGTTAAGAATATATAATATTGTCACAAGGTAAAGGTAAAATGTAGATCTCAGTGTAAATTACAATACCTTCGTACGCGGTAGGCAATCGTGTAAAGTACATAATGTATAATATTAAGTTTAAACAGCTTTGTTAAAAAAACTAAGATAAATACAGTAGTTTTTGTACTGGGATATATTAAGTTATTTTTATTACAACAGACCCACTGTTACATGAATGCATTCTTTAACAGTCCTCACGCTCCTCTCTATGTAATACACAGCAGTAATTTTCATCCCTCAAATTCCTTCTTTCTAGATTCAAGGAAATTTTTATTTACGATTTGTTTAGAGTCGGTGTTAGTAGACCCGAATCTGTAGCATTCACTTATAGATACGCCAGTAAATAATGAAGTGTAAAGGATTTGGAGAAAGCTGTTGTGGCCTATTTTGAGGGACTGACGAAGTTACGGGAAACCTACATGTAACAGGGGATAGCCGATTCATGTGCCGTGACTTAAATTCTTCAGTTTCCGAACAACGGTCTCGAATGTCAAATTTCGACCGCGATATTTGATAATAGAAAAGGCCTTACGTTAAGTGCAGGCCTACACGTACGCTTTACATGGCGACAGAACTATAAAGAAAGCAGAGTAAGAAATTTAAATGTGCTGAAAACCGAAAGCTTAATCAGCTGATCGCGTAATGTTCCTGCCTTTATGAATCCTGTAAGGTCGTCATAGCTTTCAAAAAGCACGTTAATTCCCTCTGGATCCGGCACACTTCACACTTTCGTAAAATATTTCTTTAACATACGCATATTTAAATACTCGCATTACTTATACACGTAGACTTTCCAAGCAGCCACCTGCCTTAAGTCCGAGCAATCAACACACTGTGTGTATTTCTTATTTAATACATGTCTCAGCCATCTAAATTCCTAGATTCCTATCTAACAATGCTAGGCAAAGAGTACAAAATTTAGCAGGCTTTTAGGAAACATTTTCAATTTCAAACACGTAAAGCAAGAAAATTCAAATAACATAAATTGAAGTATAGGCGTAACGAAATTGTAGGAAAAGCTTTTCAGTGCACATACCTAACTAAATAATTGACTGGCTGCATTAGTTTAAGTACACACAGGGTTTAAAAATGACCTGGCCATATGTAGAAATTAGTTTTCTGTCAGTATAGGCCTGCAATAAAAAGGTTCAGGGTTTTAGGTATCAAGCTTCTGAAGCATTCCTGCAATGTGACGCACACGAACTGTGCCGATGGGAACATTACGTAAAAGCATGGCATCCATAAGGACAGACAGCTCGGGGACGACTTTTTTGTGAAGTGAAATTTTTCAAATTACACGTGTTCTACAGCAGGCGCGTGGGTAAGACAGTTGGCGAAAGAAACAGGGATAATTGTGAACGTGTTCACGCATTTCCTTGCGACAACACGACAACTGGAGTACAAAAATGTGCACATTTACGACGTACTCTAGACCTTCGGGGAATTATCGCTGGTGATCTACCGCTCCGGCACGCAGACAGCACTTTAGTCTACTTCCGGAAAGAATACAGAAGTGTAGGATAACGCTACAAATACACACATAAATATATATGCATATATAAGCATTTCATGCAATTAAATTCTCAAAAAGTCGCCTTGATTTAAGTAATATCGCATTTCGATTAGACAACACAATAAGCTGCCCAGGTTCAGAGTATGTCACTAATAATTTGCCACAAAATGACATACGAATTGTACACACGATAGTAAAGGTATTCCACAGACGACTCCATCTCTAGAAGGAATATTGGTACAGGCAGCAGTAGATGAACAATTCAACTGACTTCTTGACTCGGTTAGAATTTGAAAACGCTGAGTCCTAGCAAAGCATAAACACAAATCTCCATGTCTGAGATACTTGCTCTATGCCTCGATCATTTATATCCCATTGGTCTGATCTTATTGCCTGCTATGTTAGGTCCACGTATACCCGTCAGCAGTTTTCAAAAATAACATCATTTTGTGTTCTTCAATTTTGGTAAGGAATGTCTTGAGTCATTAAAAGGACTGTGTTTATTAATTAACAGTTACTAAATTTTATGTTTACATCACATTAGTTAGGTCTAAACTTTGTAACTGACTTAAGAAATGATTTCTCAGCTCAAGAGGAGAACAAAGACCTGCGGTTATGTGAAAAGAAACTGTTGAAGGTAGAAGGGAGAAAGCTATCCGATCATCAGCTACATAATTTCTAACATATGTGTATCTACATACACAGAATTTTCTCGACACTTTTAGGAAGGAACTGTTTGGGAACCTAAGCTTAGATAGGGAATATAATATTAAAATAAACATAAAATAAATAAACACGATGTGAGAGCTTGGACTAAATTTATCTATCACTGTTAGCTACAGTGGCAAATTTTGTAAAAACGTATAGAGCCATCAAATGGTGCAAATTCGAACCACTTACACAATTGTGTTATCGCTGTTTCCAACGACTATAACAAGCTAAAAACATTTTGTGTTTTTTATGTTTTAAAAAGTTTTCTTCAAACAGAGTTGGCAGTGCTCTTGCGTGAATCTTGCGACTCCAGCATAGCATTACCTTGTTATTAAACTGGGATGCATGCAACATTTCATGACTCGAAAGGCAAAGGCAATAATGAGGATAAGGAAAGCAATTATATGTATTATAATAGAACAGAGAGAAACAGACTTCTGGTATAGACAATCAACATAATCCAGAGGCGACGCTGGGTTGGCTTCAAGTTGGAGAAACTCTTTCAACCACCCGCAACCTCGCGGCTTTAATTCCTTTCTCTGCGTCTGTTAGAAAACTTTAGACGAAGGAATTACTTGGCGGTCTGTGAACTGTGAGAAAAAGCTGCTTCGAAGTCAGTTTCAGTTGAATTCTATAAGATCTTGGAGGAAAGTGCAGAAAGAACAAGTACGGGTGTTTTCACGTTTAGAATTGTATTAAAAATATTCCCATATAATTAATGTCTGATATTCAGGTACATACAGTGTTTTGTAAATCATGCGCAAGTTGGCGGAAATACTTCTATTGCATATATCGTTATGGTACTAGTGATTTTGTCGAAACCACTGTATATGCGCGTGTGCGTGCGTGCGTGCGTGCGCGCGCCTCATCATACACACTAATTTGTATTTATGTTATTCCTGAGAATTAAGTCTTCTGGGATAGCACACTCTGTCTTGGGTGAGTGGCTCCCAATGCTCTGAAGAATCGTATGGCCTTCATCTTCAAGCCTATAGTAAAAAAGGTAAAGCAGTCCCATTACAGGCCTGGACAGGCCTTCAGGGTTCCAGGAGGTCGAGGTTCCCAGATTTCGAGACAATCGGCACATGAAGGTGGTAAGGTTGTCACCCCTACGCACCGGCCGCCTTTACCCCCCAGGAAATATTCCTGGTACTCATTTCTGTTAGAGGCTGAAGTATCACTACAAAAAAAGGCAAAGGTAAACGTCCCTATGCATACCATGTAGGCATAGAGCAAAACTGGAGGTACAACTTTACTCTTTCTTAACCTCGGCTCTAGCTGGAAGTGGGCGGTCAGCCTAACGCTCCGGGCGCTTTACCATCGGTGAAAGAGTCTCCAGTAGCCACTCTATATGCGGCAGAGTGGACCTCCGAACCAGCCTAAACATTTTGGAAAAGAGACAAATATCTTGTCCAAGCCTGGATTCGAAATTCGAATCATCAATAACGGAGCCTGGTCATCGTACTGACTGCGCAATTCCGACTCCTGCAGACTTAAAAATAAATAAATGTAATAAACAATTATGCCTGCGGAATACGAGTGCACTCCTTCCGAATAATCTGATAGGCCTATAGAAGCGACGGTCGATACTTGCTTTCTATATGTACTTAGGCTACAAGTTATTCCGTTTGAAGTTTTCAATGTTTTCCTGAGTCTCTCCGTGACAAATAACTCAACATCTCTTATTTTATGTTATTCGTACTGTGCATATTCCCGGAATTAACATATCAACCAACATATGCACTTAAGAAAATACAGTTCAAAATAAGTATTAAAACTCCTACATGTTTCGGCAGAGGGGTGCCATTATCAGGGAGCTGTTGAGAATAAAGAGTACAAGCCCACCCACAAGCATAACACAGCGCCCGACACGACACTCTTCACACGCTCCACGGGGACGGAAACTCTTCGGATCACATAAGATCGAGACAGATGTTTGTATGCATACTCAACACAGAATATAAACAACTACGAACTTATATGTGGAAAGGCTCACTTTCAATATCACAACATTTTAGTTTTAAGCTTATGAAACGTACGTATTTTAGAATCTTAATATTTTAATATTTTACTCATACCACTAAGGGCGATTAGCGTGTTGGGTTTGTACTCTTTGCTCTAAACAACTCCCTGATGATGGCATCCCGGTGCTGAAACACGTAGGAATCTAATACTTCTCTTGAATTGTATTGTATTAAGTGCATATGTTGCTTGATGTTTTAAACAATATCTCTTACTTTAAGCAATTATGAACAGTCGCCTTTCTTTTAAATGGTAAATTACTTAGTCTACCATTCATCAACACTTTTCCGTTTTCCTTTAAGAGGATTTCGGCATTTGTGTCAGGGTTGTCAAACCTGTAAAGCAGTGGGATAATTACGTGTTCCACCCAATTTTAACATTTACAAACCTCTGCATTTGACCCATTTCCTTTATTGATATTTCTCTTACAATTCTCAGAATAAACAGCAATAACTTACCTACACAGAATTAAAGAGCTGGTCTTTATAATGGACAGGCAAAAATTTCTCTGTGAGGCAACTACAATTTTAAATAACATTTTACTAATTTTGTGCTTCAGTGAGTGAAATACACTCAGAATCAAGACTGCCGCCTGCAAGCACATGATGCCATGTAGTTTTATCAATGGGTACCAATGCTTTGGAGATATCTGCTGCTGCCTTCTTCAGAGGTGTAAAGCAGCACATTTTCGTATCTATGTACATAAATAACGACCGGCTGTCATATTCCAGAAGGCCGTATCCTTCGTAGGCGTAATAACTAGTGTGACAGCCTTGAATCCCACAGACTAAAAAAAATCTAAAGCAAAAATCTGTTTTATTTTTCCTGCTTTGAAGATGCGGAGTAGTAAATGACATGATAAAGTTCAGTCACATGTATGCACGCCATAATCAATCAATCAATAAATCAATCAATCAATCTACAGGGCAGACTCCACAACAGGACTTCGCACTGCATGTTGATGATGTAGATCAGTCATTACTTGAAACAGTCAGATAGTATGCAGCAGTGTGGAAACCAAGGAAATCATGTCAGGAGCTACATAAAAATCGTGTGGCAGCCCAGGCAGTTAAGCAGGATATCTACCTTCTTTGCGTTCCAAACACTGTAGCAGCCTCTGCAAGGTAAACTGGTACTGCCTCATAAACTAGAACTGACAACTTGCCTTGCACAGAGCAAAAGTGACTCAAGATTCACCGTTTCTCCCATACGGAAGTCAGACACAGACATGGGACATTTAATGTTTCAGATGAAGATAAAATTATGTTCTTCCAATGCATGCCATAAAGGAATGTACGGGTGGAGGTAACACTCCACTCATTCTTAATCTTGGCACTACATGGAGTCAGTCGTTATTTTCACACGTCAACCGCTTTACCTCCAGGGAAAGAGCCTCCAGTGTCCATTAACCAGAAGGCTGGGTGGACACCAGAAGCAGTCTGGAAAAACTGAGGAAGAAATAAATGTTTTGCCCTGCAGGGAATCGACCCACTTTCCTTCGTTTGTTTAACCGGTAGCGTAGTTACTATACCGACTGAACTATCCCGGATCGATTTATTGTTTCCGATAGATCATTAACGAACTTGCAGGATTAATATCATTTTTAATGTATGAAGTAAGAAACAAATACAATAACAGAGAAGAAATTGCACAATAACAGCTGGCTAATTCTAAAACAATATAACACGTTTGGATTTCTTGTGTGAAATAGGGGGTTTCGAGAATAGCAAGAAATAACACTGTGGATCTATACACTACGACGCTCCATAGTCTCGTAAATGGTGACCAGTGTGAAGGAAGAATGACCTTCCTCCGTGTTAAGGATTCAGAACTTTCTGAAGACAGGGCAGCATGTTCCTACAGAATGTTCGTAATCATTTACACATTTACACGTTGTTAAAACCTAGAAGATGATTCTTAAGCTTGTTTTAAAAGTACTCAAAATGGTGGAAACCCATATGATGTCATATCAATAATCTGGACAAAAATGCCTTCAAAAAACTATATATGCATATATGTATATTCTAGGTACTCCATAATATTATACAGGAGCGCACACAGGAATTTTGCTTGGAGGGGGGCTGACCCTGAGGCTATATATAACTTATGTTTGATTTTAAAAATTCTGTTATAAAATTATGTTGTAAGTACAACATAACGCTGTCTACAGCTGCATTTGTATGCATACACATATAACTACATGTTCCGTGACTCAGTCACTGTGTCCTACCTTCTTGTTTTTGTAATTCTATTAACTTATTTTTAAAAATTGTAAGGTACTAGTCATTAGCCGATTTCAGTAGATGATTTTGGCTGAAGAGTAAAGCACTTAAAACTTTTGATATCATACCTACAAAATCTGTGTTTTAATTTCGGTTTTGGAGGGGTTTGGGGGGCTGCAGCCCGGCAGCCACCCTTGGGTGCGCCATTTATATTATATATATATATTATAGAGTATAAAGCTACAAGTCTGTCTCAAAAGACCTTCATCATACTAGGAATGAAGAATTTATAAGAGCAGGAATGTATAGCATAAAACCGTATAAATTGACGTCAAATCTCACATTTACATTTTTCGTATTAAAATTTACAATTGTATAAACGGTGTCTTATCAGTAGTGTCACTTCTTTTATAGCTGTTTTTTGGTAAAATTACTGCAGAAATTTTTTTGTTTAAAATAGTACTCTTTACTGTTGTTCAATTTATTCACGTGTGTATATGTTGATATTGCAGTTAAATTTATCATAACAGTTATTACTAGTTAAAGTATTAAATTCTTTTAAGCTTTCTTTCTTAAGTGTAAGAGTGTGCAGACGCGTGAAGGGTGCAAGTTCCTGCTGGTTATATCGCCAGTGAGGGAATTCGTCGCTTGAAGTTCTGTATGATGTTAAAACCATATGTTTCTAACAGTAAAAAAGGGTTTTGTTATTTCTGAGATAGATAGCCGACTAAAATATTTCCGCGATTATTTTACTACTTTACGTGAAAACTACTTACGTATATGAGTATTTTTCCTCGTCAGAAATTTTCGTAACATGTTGTCGTCTTCTGTTCACGTTTGTGTTTTCGAATATAATTTTATGCTCTGTAATCAAACAAGATATTTAATTAGCTTTTAGGCGCCTTTGCAGAATTGTGAAAATCAACTATTAGCTTCGTCACGTCAATCTGTTAGTCCAAATGGAACAACTCGGCTCCCACTGGACGGATTTTCATCAAATATAATAATGGACTATTTTTCGAACATCTGTCGCGAAGTACAAGTTTCATTAAAATATGACAAGAATAACGGGCAATTTACATAAAGATCTGTGTACGTTTATGATACTACATCGCTGAATTCTTATTAGTGAGAGAAATGTGTCAGAGAAATGTTGTACAGAAAATCAAAACACTTATTTATGTTTAACACCATTTTCCCGAAAATCGTAACATTTATGAGATACTGTGGAAAGATATGGTACATCCAGGCAGGCCATAGTTTACAATATAATACGGCACATGCGCTTTAAACGCTGGAAAACTAAGGCTACAGAAGCACTCAGAATATGCAGTATTTATTGCTTTGCCATGGCAATAATGGTTACGCTAACGCACCTCCTTATTACATTTACACATACGTTGCCTGCCTTGTTACTACTCACACCGTTTTCTTAACTATTTCTTACTACGTGTTTGTGTTTTTTACCTTACTTTGAAAACTTTTGCTCACACCTATCACTGTTTTTGGCGCAAACATCATCTTAGAACTGCTGTAACATGACTAAGTCAAAAATACTTTCCACTGAGACAAGCAATTTCATAACTAAATACATACAGAAGACTCCTTGAAAATCTGACAGTCGCTCAGTTAGGGAAGAAATTTAGAGCCATTTACGAAACTTTAAATTTCCTAATAAAACGCAGGCGATGGTCACATGCTGAGCCATATATATATATATATATATATATATATATATATATATATATATAAATGAATCCTGCCGACAACCTCACGTTTCCTCAAACTTTCACTTGCCGAATTTCTTTTGGCTAACTCAAAATAAAGAAATATCATAAGAGAAGTATGTACAGCTCCAAACTAACAAATTTAATGAATTTAACCTAACATGTTACAGAGCGTATATACAGGTCCGAGTACAGAATGATAAAATTCCATGTGAATTATACAGCATTTAATCCAACAATTGCACAATTAACAACAAACAATCATTTGTTGCTTATTCCGTTTTTGAGACCTCCCACATGACAACCATGCTAAGGTGGAAATATGTAGGAGGCACACTCTAAAGTGATAAATGTTGGGTTATTTTTGGTTGTGCTATTGTTGAATTAAATGTTGTATAATCACCGCATTACACAGAATATGAAAACATTAAATCGCCATGTTAATATTACTCATCCCTCTACATCTGGGCCTACGTAGCGATTTCATCCCTTTAGGAATTGTAACCAAATTGTTTAGGTGTGTGTATACATATTCATCATCTTCTCATGTAAAACAAATGATTGTTGAATCAAACCGTTTCCACAAACAACAATTACTGACACTTTACAGCAGACAAAGGTAACATAAAATTAATATAAGAATAAAAACATAAGATATGTCAAATCAGAAATTCTCCAGTTTCTGTAACTTATACCAATTATACATGAAAGAGGTTCTAAACCGCAGCTACAGAATTGAACTGGAAAAACTTGAGAAATACAGAGTGAAATAAAGAAAGTATGTAAAGGATTAAATAAAAACGTAGAAACAAATTTAGGCTTTGAAATGGAACAAAAAGTCGAGGTAAAAATAAGCCTAGCCATGTTATGTATCAGAAGCTGGGAACTGCTCCATCTTCTGCGTGAGGGACAGCTTCATTCCACCCGCTGATACCTGCATGCCGAATCTCTAGTGTACATACAAAAGTTAACACGCCCTAGTAGGAGGCAGGATCTATAGGAATTACATTTGTAACCTACAAAATCTGGAGTGATGACATTGTTGAAAGCATGCAGGGTGAATCTTGGAAAAAAATCAGCGGTCATAGTCATAATTTTAACTTGTTTATATCGGTCTATCTTGGATGTGACTTTAACAATTAACCGTTGAATATATAACTCTTTAATAATGCATTTTAATTTGTTAATGTTTATGTAAATATTAATTTACTTTCCTGAAGCAAAATTTAGGGAAGATGAAAAGTTAAAAATGAAACAGCAATTCATAAGTATATTTATATAGACCTAAATAAAAGAGGAAAGCTGCAGTACACTCGGGATTAGAATTGGCGCTTTAGTATTTCGATTTTGATTAGTACAATAGTAAGGTTAACCATTTTTCCTGCTTTAATTTTATTTAGGTATTTAAATATTACAGTCCTTTTAAATGTGAAATCGTAGATGGGAGGATAATAGTAAGACGAATCTTCGGGAAGTGGGATGCGGGGCATGAACTGGTTTGAGCTGGCTCAGGATAGGGACAGTTGGCGGGCTTTTGTGAATGCGGTAATGGACCTTCGGGTTCCATAAAATGCGGGGAATTTCTTGACTAGCTGAGGAATTGTTAGCTTCTCAAGAAGGCCTCTGCTCCATGAGGTTAGTTAGTTAGTTAGTTAAATGTGAAGTCGTGTGGCTTGGTAAATCTTTACCGACGTTTCTGACGAATGTACTACGTCCATCATCACGTTCTTCTGAAATGTCAGTAAAACTCTAGTAGCCTATATGGCATCCAACCCGTCATCAACTTGTTTGCCAACTTACTTAAACAATTTAATTTTGTATGTAGACCCAAGTAGCATAAACTGTCGTGACTGAATATTTAGTGTGCGTAATCCCTGAACACTTCATGCAATTATTTAGACTAATTCGCCACATTAAATTCAAGTTTTCAGGTTTTCACGATGGTTGTTGTTCAAATGATCGCCTTTTTTTCTTATATCATGTAGGGTAAAAAGCCTGCTGCGACATTTCGGTTGAACCTGTCAAATCAATATTGACAATACAATTTTTTTCACATGGATGTAGAAATTCGGCATCCATTTGAATCAAATTTAGTCATCGTGCAGGTGGAGTTAACATGTTACGCAAAAGCAAAGAAACAAAAGTTTATTCTGTAAGGAGTAATAACCCTAAAGGTCAGAGTTAATATATTACATTTATTTTATTTATCTTTAGTAAAAGTACCTCTGTTCGTGATATTCGGCGCTTTATTTCATGGAAATATGTACTGAGCACCGCTCAAAGTAATTCTGACACACACACACACACACACACACACACACACACAAAACTAAGTTTGTGGTGAATGTAGACTATCCTACCAGAAGAAGGGACGAGTTCTAAAATTGTTTGCATTTTACTCTTACCACCAAGCGAATTACTCGTTGAGTTCAAGTACCCAATTTTTAAATGTTGATAGTTTCTGGAAATTTTACCATCAAAATATCTGCTAAATTACTTACACAAAACTTTTATTACCAGTGACAGCTAAACGTATGTGTTTTCTTTCTGAGCAGCCTTATTCTAATGGGGCACAATGACAGTTCACGTTATCGAAAACAAACCGCTGTGCAGTGGCTGTAAATGGCTACGTTGGTCAGAAAGTGACAATTATTCTTCCAACCTTCTATGTGCTTAACAGGAATGAAAGTTACAACAATATGTACCAACACTCAGTAGCTAAACGGACACATTCCAGTCACCCCCACATATTTATCAGGACGTCACTCTAAATCAGAGACGAGGTACCTTAAAACCAAAATTCGTTTCCTTGCGTTTCGTATTCCACCCCTTTCCTACCTACTTGCTTACAGTAAGTGCACAGGGTTTTTATTTTCACTTGATCACACTCAGACACACACCACAGTTTGTAGGACTCCTCTGGACGAGGGACCGGCCTGTCGCTGAGACCTCTACCTGACAACACAAACACTGCACAAGAGAAAAAACCCATGCCCCCGTGGGATTCGAACCCACGATCCCAGCAAGCGCTCGGCCGCAGACCTATGCCTTAAACCGCTCGGCCACTGGGATCGGCTTAACACCATAATTACGGTTATCAATTTGCCGCCCTTGGTTATGATTTTACATTTACGTAAAGTTGTGTCTAATTAAGAGGAAAGCGTCGTAATGTTGAATATTGTGAAGTAGTTGTTAAACAGTGGGTTTGAGAACAAAAGGTCTGTATAATAGTCACGAATTCACGTCTAAAGCTTTGTATACGAATTAGTAAAATAAATAAATCACGAAGTGCAATATTAGTTGATGCGTCTATTAAATAAGCCACATATGTGTCCTCGACTTGTTTCAACAATCAATGAGTCATCCTCATGTCGAAAAACCATGTTAGCATAGGCTACATAATTACATAGGTAAAATATGTGGTATAAAATACGGGAAAATTAATGATTGTACTTGTTTGAAAATGAAATAAGGTCCCTGTGCGTGGCTAAGTGTCAAATTGTGCATACTAAAAATACACATTGGTCCAGCTTTTGTCTACTGTGAAATGAAACTGTATTCACTTTTAGAACTTAGTGCTGGCCAAGAAGTGAGTGTAAGCAGGTAGTTTAGTCAACAGACATATATGCTTCTGTTGTGTTTAACAGTTTATTACTATCTGCATAACCAAAAATGTATGGAAAATGCATGTAAGGTCACTTGGAGCCGTGTAGCGTGATATATATTTACCGACGTTTCAGAAGGCCTTCTGTGTCTGCATTCAGCATTATCAAATGTAAGAACTTCAAATATAACATGGTTAGGAAAGTCAAAATTTCTTAAAAGGCTGAGCATTTATAGACTCATTCAGCAAATCCCTGAAGACGGTGACTGCAATGTGTGCCGAAACTTTGGAATAACTTCAACACACGACGAGGCTGAAACGCGAATGTCGAAATTTTCCACTGAACGCTGCCAACATGGTTTTGAAATAAGACATCAGGTGTAAGTTGGGGCAGAGCCATGGTGCCGTTTTTTAATTTGTTCGCTTTGTGGTCTTAACCAGCAGTATTATTCTGTTAAATTATAATGGAATGAAGACCACCAGGCGAGGGGGAACAGCATTTCTGACACCAGTGGTTGGGCTGAGGTTCGCGTGCCAGCCACTTCCTTTCTACTACTTAAACACGTAACTTTCAAAATGCCTAATCTCATCGGAGAGGGTGTGATTGCAATGTTGCGGTAATGGTGCAGATTTGCATTCAGGAATCTCGAAATTCGACCTAATAACAGGATACATGTTATAATACCTGATGTTTGTATTACCTTTCCTTGCATTTAGAGACGAAATCTAAATTGTAACCTATGTTAAATAGCGAACGAACACGAAATTTCAAATTCGTAATTACTTATCTTTCGTGAAAAGTTTTTCATGTCACAATCCATACATTTCGGAAAACACATTAAATAACCGAATATCGACACGCGCAGGCGTACGAACACCGATGAGTTAACAGGTGAATATATTTAAAACATTGCAGCTGATGTTTGTCTAAATATTATGAATAAATGCCTTTCCTACCTCACAGAGAAAGGACCTGCTCCATTTGAAAGTCTATATGTAATATTTAGGCAAATAACTGGTGTTGACTGTGAGAATCATGTTAGAATAAATACGCAACTACGCTGTGTGAGTAAAATTCAGAATTTCATGAAGTTAGTGCAAGTTTATCAAATTATATTAACTGGCCAAGGGTATTGTTTCAAACTTTATAATTTTCCTTCTGTTTAAATATCTATAACAAAGCGGTTATTATAAGTGCTTAATGATTTAACATTAAAAAGCTTTACATTTTAACCACAGAATTCATTTATTTACTTAATGTGATTCTTGCAATAAACGGTAATTATTTACGTAAACAAAATTTCACGTAATACAGATCTATTATTTTCCACAAGGCAGAAAATCCGTTTTCAAATTTTGTTTTAAAAATTCCTTCTCATAACTCATGCTTTCTTCCCAACATGAATTCTTGAGATTTATCCCTTCAAAGATAACCAAAATATCTTTCCACATTATGCAATTTAATATTGAACAGCAAACTAAAATCCCGAAGTCCTGATTTTAATTCATGACTTCTCACAATTTGAAGGTATTGATGTTAATGCTACTAATATTAAAAGGACAAGCGAGTAAACCTGAGAGCACTCTTACATATTAACGTCCGCTCCTCCCTCTCTGAGCTTCGCTCTCACTTTTTCCATGAATTTCCTTTTCTTCTACAGTTTTGGTCGAATTTCTCTCTGTCAATATATTTTCCTGGTTCATAGGGTTCACTTGATGTTAACATGTTGGCAGCACCCTTCCAGTTATTTTCTCTTACGTAAACTACAGAAAAACAAACAGAAACTAATTTTTCACGCAACAGCTTTTGCATCAGTGACACACAATTCATGATTAGGCAGTTGCGGAGGATATTTATTGCTTGCAATTAACATGAAGTACGAGAATTTCTCCAATTATAGTAACAGAGTCAAGGGGAATTTGTTCCATATTTCAGGCTAAAGACATTCTAAAATATGTGACCTTGCCAATGAAGCCACAAAAAAATTTATAGCTCAAAGATTTCTTCCTCTGACTAGGATTCAGGTGAAATCAAAACAACAGAGGACAGCTCTCCAAATCCTCCCAAAACAAGCTTTCATTGAAGGACTATTTAATACCACTTTTAACTAAAATTTGCTTAAATACAACAATAATTCTCCCCCAGTATTAAATAATTATAAGCAATTTTTACCCTTTAATTTTTCAGTACGATTACTTAATGTGGGGCAGTTGGTTGGGGCACTGCGCCACAAACCGGAAGGTCGGGAATTCGATTCCTGATGCTGTCATTGGAATTTTTCATTGACATAATCCTTCCGGTCGCACTGTGGTCCTGGGCTGGACTCAGCCTCTAACAGCAACGAGTACCAGGAATATTTCCTGGGGGGTAAAGCTGGCCGGTGCTTAGGACTGACAATCTTATCACCTTCATATGCCGATTGTCTAGAAATCTGGAAGCCTCAACCTCCTGGAAACCTAAGGGCCTGTTCTGGCCTGTAATGGGATTGTTTATTTTACGATTACTTGGTAGACTTATGAACGTGTAGTGTCTGCACGGGTATTTTAGCTAAACAGGATGCAGTTACGAGACTAGACCTGTATAGGTAATGCGTATTTATGATTTGTGAAGCAATCTGTGTAAGAAGTAAATGAAATGAAATCAAAATAAGGAATTTGCGTCTGTCCGTCCATCTACGGCATCTTACATATGCTAGATATACAGAAGAACTTAATGATGTTGGAAATCTGCAGTAAAATGTTTGCACAAAGATAATTCTAGATTCTACTAGTATAATAGAAATTAACCTTTATTTGAAAAATTAACGTATCACATTAAAAGGTCAGAACTCGTATAAATCTTCACTTTAATGAAAAAGCAATTTATCAGCCTTAAATAAAACAATACGAACTACAAGAAAACAAAATTTCGTACGTTAATGTTCATTGCGGTACGTGTAATGCGATCTGCTACCCAGTAGGCCTACATAAGAAAGAGAAGTCAATAGAGGGCTGGAGAAAACTGCATATGAAGAGCTTCAAGATTTTTCTGTTTGCCTGTATATTATTAGGCTTACATAGAAAGAAAGAAAGTGGAACCTGTGGTAAGCAAAGAAGAAAATAGAAGGGCACAAAAAGGTCCTAAAAGTTTAAGAAAATAAACCACTTAAATACCTACGAATAAATGGGAAGATAATATTAAAATGGAGCTCACGGAAATAGGCTCGGACGTTGTGGACTCAATTCATCCGGCTTGTGATAGGAAAAAATGAATGGTCCTTCTGAACACCGTAATACATCGCCGGGTTTCACAGAATGCGGGAAATTTCTTGATTACCGAAATAATTGTTAGCTTTCCAAGACGGGCTTTTCCCCGTGGAGCTAGGTCAGATTTTTAACAGCAGAGTTCTGTCTGTAGTAAATAAATATAAATGCCAATTAACCCTTTCAACACGAAACGTATCTGTTTTACATAAAAACTCAACGCATACCGCACAGTGAAAGCTCTATACCTCGTTTATCGAAAACAATATATTACTGTTGTATAAGGCAGAAGTCGCTGATTGTTTTGAGAGCCATACAAAACACATAAATGCGATGTAAGCACCATGCAGAATTTCTGATTGTCAAACCGTGTGGTACGTAAAGTTAAGCATTCGAAATTACAAATAAATCATCTGAAATATAAGCTTGTGCCCTATTCTCCACCACCCCCCCCCCCCCCGAAGTGCGTGTACCGTTCATCTTCCTTAGTGTTTGATGAAGCTATTTGATTTGTATTGAGACGCGTAACAGGTAAATATATTCGGAATGGCTGTATATGCTAAACACAGTTTCTTCTTCCTGTTTCATATTGGATGCACACAGCCCGCACCCCCACCTCCACCCTGCAACCGTCTGAAGTTCTTCCCAAGTAATGTTATTACACACTGCGAAATCAGCAACAACAATGTTATCCTAACAAGAAACTGATGAAGCATGCAAAGGCTAGCATTGCTGACAGCAAGCCAGTAAAACTGAGAGAAACGTGGGTTCCCCCGCAGTATCTTTGGAGAATATCGTCGTCCGGGGACGTGATACCACGTAATCTGGTAGAAGTTTACAATCATTCAAGAGGAATGTCCTACTCCAGTGTTCAGAAATAGAAGAGACAGAAATCTTCATGAATTTTAACAGGCCTTTATTATGTTTCATGTCTCAGAGCCAGAAAATATATCTGCCGCCGAAAATCAAACAGACGCAAATTGCACTTGTTGGTCATATCATTCCGGTGATATTCCAATACTGCTATACGTATTTCTAAAGCGGGCACTCCAATACCCACACACGTAAGTCCGTGTAGACTGTGACAGCGCTGGACACTTTGTGCTGAGTGTCTACACATGTTTTCCAGAGTCCTACAGATACACAAACCAGCCCATATCGCTTGTCATCATTAGAAACATTCATGTGAAAACACCTGATATATGAGTGAAAGGAAATATAGGGAAATAGGCCGAAGGAAGAAACATATTTTGAGAAGACTGTCGATCCACGGTACTTCATTCTCTGGCCTCAGCCTTGCATATTACTGCCAGCATACTCCTACTGCTCTGCACAAGGACCTCGTCTGTTGCTTTAGATTCTTTCAAATTGTCTATCATTTGCAACCGAACGTTCCTCTCAGTGCCACGTTATGCTGTTCAGGAATGTTGCTAGAGCCGTCCCCTCCACTCACCTGCTGTGACTTTACCTTCGTCGACCTATATAATCATTAAGATCCAGTTAACCTATCACATGTTCCTTATTGGAGTCAAACGAGACGCCGGCGTCGCTTAAGGTGTTACTTTTGACTTTTACTTCCCTACGATTTCAGCTGGTCCGGACATTCCAGAAAGGCACAGAATTCAACAACGCATGTCTCAATTGGAACGTTTCTGCGTCAGTACGTGTGTCGTTACCTTGGTATTCAACCGTTCTTTTATTAACTGCGCATGCGCCTGCATATGAGTGCTTAACATTTATGGTGCCTACTTGAAGGTGCACACTGAAGAATTTGGTTTGAACGTGCACACTGAAGAAGCTGATTTCAAGCAATCATTTTCACAGAAGGTGAAACTACATTTGTAGAAAACTAATAACTCGAAAACATTTTCTTCACTGTGCGCGCCGCCTAAATTTTGATTCCTTTGCTGTAACTTACAGCAAGGTTCAGTTTAATCAAGGCTTCGTTTCAGACAGATTATTGTACAGTATCATTAGGAATACGTACGGGATGACACAGAATAAATATGTTTTAGAAAGCCTCCACCTCGCGGCCAGTGGCTTCTTGGAAACTAATTTGGAATGTGTAATCAATTACGTCCAATGCGAAATGTTGTTCCGCAGCGATCAATCTGCGGCTTGTTTGGTAGAAAAGCTCCCACTCGAACGGAGACATGAAGGTTCCGAGGGGCCTTATCAATCAGCAAGACAAATCGCAACGTCTGAACCCGCACCCACACGCATACGCACAACAACACATTGTAAACTACAGGCTGCAACAAAATTCAGAGCCTAAAGAAAATCGTATTCTCTTAGCTATCTGATTTGGTCATACGGGCGATGTAATCTGAGGGTGAAGAAAACAGCAAGCCGCGTACTTACAAAATTTTTAAGACCTGAGATTCTCACAAAGGTAACCATATTCGTAGGCTGGTAATACTAGGTCCCTCATTAGTATTAATTCATTAGGTGTACGTAACATGTGTTTTAGAAATCAGAACAAAATCTGTTTAGGCAAACACAAAGAAAGAGAATGTTCTGTGGTTGTAGGCATAGATAGGAAGATAATATCAAACTGGGCCTTAAAGTCACAGATTTGGGTTGCATTAAAGTAGTTCACTGGAAGATGCAAAGGAGGAATTTTATGAATATTTTCACGTAACTTCGTGTTCCATACAAAGTGGCGAATTTCTTGACCAGTGGAGCGTCTATCCTGTCTTCAGAAAGGAACTTAGTTGGAATTACACGTAGCCCTTGCTGTAAGTCCCATTTGTTTTACGCCTTTTTGCTTCGACAGCCCTTGTCAATAAACACCACATCCTAATTTACGCTCTCTTGTTTTCGGTTTAACGCCATTGGGCTGAATGCTCTTTATTACACTAACTCATACATATTCCGCTATTTCCTATAGGCATGTCATTTTGATTTACGCCTTTTTGAGTTAGGCACAAAACAAAGGTCTGGTGTAGTTAGACGTCATTTTCGCGGAGACATTATTTAAGATGACGCCAAGGTCCACCACGTCGCATTTTGCTGTACTATACTAGCATGCTCAAATGGGTACAGCAGGTAGTTCAGCAAACATTCTTCACCCCATTTTTATTAAAATGGTCGGGAGGGTTAACAGCCCCTTTATGAAATGTCCAAAGATAGGAGAGGGATGGGCATCAGGGTAGCTTGTGCACTGGCATAGACCCCACATACATTCGTGTCTACTGACCCACAATCCTACACGGTGAGATGATAATTCGGTTATTTGTTATAGGTACCTATATTCTTCTCTATACTTTCTTCACATTCACATTCTTCTCTATATTTTATTTTTACTCGTACACATCTTCATTCTGTGTTCAGCTGGCTTGTGAGACAATCTTCAAGCATACAGTAAACACTTAATGCAAAATGAGGAGCCCAGTTCTCATTATGTAGTGACTAACACGAACATTACCCAGAGGAAGAAGCGGTGCGAATTTTTTCTTAGTATAGAATCGAAATAAGGAGGTACAATGCGTACAGGTGGCACATGAATTGTGCATTTGGACAGGTCGAGAAGGCAATCAACTAACAGACACATCCGCGCAAAGGGCAACGTCAAAAAAGTGGTAGGGGTTTATGGATTGCATAAGACACAACTCTATGAGGGAGGAGTAATATGAAGGGTGGCTTATGGAGGAAAATAAGGTAAAAGTAGGAGGGCATACCAGAATTAATACCTTGACGTCTACAAATATAAACCACACAAACCACATGGAGTGACAGGCAAACGCTAGCAGCACTGTTTACATACGAGAAAAAATGAACATCACAGTAGCCAGGAGTTGGGAGAAAAAGATGTTCGGACGTGAGATCGGGATGCCGAGGCCAGAGAAGCACTCAGTCGTGAGGACAAGGTAGGTCCAATTCCTGGATGTTTCAGTTTGTAACCAAGTATGTCATGAGACATGCATATTCATTGTTTCTAATCACTAAGGTCACATATTTATGCCATTATGAACGAACTGATGGTTTATGTATACTTGGCGTGATGTCGCTACGTGTAGGCTTGTTATGCGAAATACATTCGGATAAACAGCATGTGTAGCACGACTGGGAATTCATGGCATTAATGAGCAAAAATGGCGCCTTGTAGAAGTGCATTCCTAATAGGAAAGTGACATCACTCTATGGCCGACACAGTAAAGATACAGATAGTGTTACCTTTGACGTGACAATAGCAGGATCGAGACCTTCAGAAAGGGCACCGTCATCGGTTGTTGTGCAGCAATGATGTCGTCCGCTCTACGGCTGGCAGCCCTGCAATAGAGGAAAGCTCTGAATAATACAGATTTTCCATGTACAATCAATTAGCTGGTCTGTAGATTATATGCGTGTGTCCCGCTTTAAGCTCTAGAGCCTGTATCTAGTGGGCCAAAATTATTTAACTTAGAATTTTCTTAAAAATTAAGGTTTATAATTTATTTAGGTTTTAGTAACCAAATTACTAATTACGTCCATCGAACAGAGTCCTCCTTGAGACAGTCACACTCATAGAAACTGGTAATTTGTTATCGTGTTGACAAAATTTGTCTGTATTATACACAACATTTACAGAGAAAAGATGAAGATATAATCCGGTTGATAAGAAAGAACTATGGGAAACCTCAGGTTCTAAGAGCGGTGTTTATGAATGTTACTTTGCGCTAACTAGGAAACCGTTACTGACGCTTCGGAGGAGCGTGTTGTTTCATTTTGCAGGGTCCATCAGTCCAAGAAAGGTCACTTACTGTTCTTGGAGTGCAGACCGTGAAGAAGGAGACAGCATGCCCCTCCGAAATCTCGGTCACAATTTAGCAGCCGAACCGGCCTGACATCTCAAGAGACTTCACTCTTCAAGAAGAAGCCATATTTACTGATTCCTATATCGAGTAGGGAGAAAACATGTTTATTTTATTCTATGGTGGAGAGCCACTATTTTATTTAAAACAAAATATTTTGCCTCAGCCTATATATGTCATAAATTCACGACACCTCTTGCAACCAGCATATTATGGTATACGAAAATATTATTTCAAGTGATGTTTAGTTTGGACGTGAAACTTTACCTCTGAATATAAGGGAAGAAAGTAAATTGCGCTTGTTACAGGGAAGGTGTTGGCCGGAATACTTGGGCATTGGAATGAATTCGAAACGAGAACAGAGAGGCAATTAACACTTTAATGACAGAGCATATCTGTTTTATATAACGACTTAATATTTACCGCGCAGTAAACACTTTCCATCTAGATTATACAAAACCAGACTCTTAATGTTTTATAAGGCAAAAGTTGCTGTTTGTTCTGAGATCCGTACAAAACACATAAACGCAATGTGGGCACCACGTAGAATATTTTAGTGTTAAACCTGGTGGTATGTAAAGTTACCGCTGGGCTTTAAAAGGTTAAATAATGAGAAGCTTCATAATATTTACGCTTGCCTTCAGTCTACTACACGGATGATTTGAATTTCTGATTCAAATTTCTGCCTGTACATCGGCTATCCCAATAGAGGTTGTGGAGTTTCTCCAAGGAAGTGTTTCGGTAGTATTACTATTAGGCTGCAACCGTTTCCTTCGAAGTTCTTTACAAATTATTTTCCATCAATCACTCTATCATTGGACTCTCTATATCCTCAAACAATGCCAGAACTAATAAATAAGTCATAAAAATATGGCTGATTAAGTCAAAAGAAAGCGTAAGGGACAGAAGACAGAGGATAAATGCTGAGTTACAGGTGTTTACAGACAAATAGCTAAGTACAGGTACCCTATCAATTATAGGCATATTTAGGCTAGCAGATGCGCACTGAACCGAGTTACAGACAAAGTGTAGGGCGCAGAGTGAAGCAACTTATTCATAAAATGGTCCAGTAGCAAGTTATTATGAACATTATAATGAATCTTAAAATAAATTTTAAATTAATTTTCTTATTTTTAATTCCAGTAAAGAAATGAGACTGTCAGCGCTAATTATGAACAAATAATGTGTGACGTTCTTATTGTAATAAGTTGTTACCTTGCTGCAATAAATTATTGCAAAAATAAACTGCATTGTAACTGGTAATAATTATATCTCACGGTGTGTACACCAGGAGGATAACTGAGGGTGACTAAAGTTCTGGTATCTCATGGGCCAACAAGGTTTTGGTTAAAGTGAAATTTGTCAGCTTTTCAAGGCCTAATACATACGGATACTTCAGTCAATGCAGAAACCAGGTTATGGGTTAGATGATCGAGGAAACGAGTTTCTATTTCCGGTGGAAGGCAGAAATACTTATCTTTCCCAAAGCGTCAAGACTCACACTGTCACCCACCCAGCCCTCTGGTCAGACAATAATGGAATTTCTTCCTCCTGGGTTAAAGCTGTCACGTCGTAAGGCTGACTGCTCACACACACATCAGACTAGAACACAGGTTAAGAATAGCTCAAATCCCCATGAACGTTATCGGTGTGCTGGTTGTTGAAGTACAGTGGAAAATACTGCAATAAGGGCTATACACCACGAGTTTTTCGGCTCGTTATTTGTTTGTACGCAGATCGCGTGTTATTATCTTTAATGTTAAAATGTAATTAAATAACTCTGTCCCTAACCCTTTAAAGACCGGTGGGGGGGGGGGGGGCGGGAAACAGCATCACTTGTTAGAAGGTTCCCAGGTTTCGCCTGCTCGTCCTTCTCGTAGAGGCAGTATGAAAATTCTAATGATTGAAGCATACTTTAGAATTATGACAGCAGTAGCTTGAAATAAGGGTCGCGAGATTTTCATTTCCGAATAATTCTAAAGCTCAAAATTCGAAAATTTAATTTAATTACCTTTTATTTTAAAGCAAGGGGAATAATTTTGATAAATTTAATTACGTTGGGCTGCATGAGGGACATGCAGTACCAACTTGGAATCTAACGAACCATCTTAACATTTGCTTGAAGACAAATGAAACTCAAAACCCCCGCTTTGAGATGGCCTGTCACACGACCTTCTGAATTTATAGCGGCCTCTAGCTAGTAGTCCCGTAAATAAAGAATGGAAACCCCTAGCCTTTCCCTACCGTGTGCTCTTGCTTTATTGATAATTTGAGTTACATATTATTTAACATTCTACACGTAGAATAACATGATAATAGAACAGCACATTTACTTACAGTTACGTAATAACAGTACAGTTGTGTTTCACTCCCTGTTACAAATCTTGGTCTGTCGTCTTAGCAATCGTCAGTGCACGACTCAGGATCTCGATTTGACACAGCGTAAGGATTAGTTTTCAAAGATTAAGTTAACCTAAACTGTATTTAAGGATTCAAATAATACCGCGCAGTACACACACTCTGCCTCAGTTTAAACACAAATCAGTTAATACTCTGTAGCTAAGCACTGGTTGTTTTTTCCCAGAATTGTACAAAGCAAAATGCACTCTGTATGTAAAATGTAGAAACTTTTAATGTTAATTCCAATGGCATATAAAGAAACTACTATGCTGTAGAGTGGTAAAGAAGCAGCAGTAGGCCTATATCAGTACACTTTTTACTCTAGGATCAGATTTTCGTGTGCCTTGCCCTCCGGCAATTGGATTAACATTCATATCCAGATTTCTTCCCGCGTCCCAAATGTCCTCACGACAGCTGCTCTTTGCGGTCAAAGTTCCACTACAAAGAGACACATAGCTGAATGATAAAGTTATTGCCCTGAGACATAGCAAGCAGCAGTCAAACTCTATTAAATAAAATTCCAAAAGGCAGGTCCGAATGAAAAAATGTTATTTAAATTAGTTTCAGATTGGCTTATAAATTGGTCACGAAATGTAAATTAATTTTATTTCCAGATATGTCGAATAGAGTTGAAGGCAGGTTCTTAGAACTTCTCTGTAATTGCAACAGATTATTCATTTTTTTTTCATAGAGGAGAAAAATATTCCCGCAATGGAATCTGCTGCAGTCGAATGCACAAATAACAAAGATCAAACTCCACGGGACACAGCAGAATCCTTTTAGAAAAACTGACAACCCAACAGATAATCAATGAAACATTCGCTGTTTATGCAAACCGAGAGTTCGTCACCGCATTCAAATCAGTCTGTCATGGATCATACACTAAACCACATGGATTCAGTCCAGGCTCCCTTAATTTATTTTTTTAAACGTGTTTTATTAATGCCTTCCAATGTGCGTCGAATTCTTCCGAGGGATCTCCTCAGTTCAGATGTTTCAACCAAAATTTTGCATGCATTTATGATGCTTTCCATGATGAGTGTAGTACATGCC
>BLKM01000348.1:0-30715 GCA_013340265.1 Coptotermes formosanus | reverse complement strand
GTGGAGCCTATTTCTGCAGCATGCACTTCACTAAGGTACTAGTTCACAAAACTGAGACTTTCTTCACTCAAAGTTGTGTTATATCGATATGAATGTATCAATAGAAGCTTCTTTACATACCATGCTGAAGACGTAGGAAAGATCTTTTGGTGTCCAGGAGGAGCCAATGATTTTCTTCGACATGTTTCCAACTCATCACTAATATCATCAGCCCTTCCTCAGTTACGCTCCTATATTTTGTGTTTTCTGCCTGAAAATTGAACCCTTTGCGCAAAACCTTTCCACATACCTGCAAGTCATACCCCTTTTCAAACCACAACATCAGGTAAGTTTCACCTATATTTACAAGGATAACAGAGTAATTTCATGAAGCGTAAGCATCACGTATAAACATGACTCAAAGGAGAGTTTTATGAGGAATTAAAACAAGTGTTCAACCACATTAGAAATACCACTTAAAAATCATAGACGGGAATGGACTTGTGAGTTGTTCATCGAATTTTCTTAGGGTTCTTTGCGTTTCCATAGAAACATGCAGTTTCAAATACAGACACACGTGAGAGCTCTGTAATTAGAACCGCATTACGTGAAGTTTAAAAGAAAATTAATCAAAGATGGAAATGGTTGGGAAGACGAAAGGCAATGGCAAGGTTATTTGAAGGGTATGTGAAAAAATGACGAGCGAAGGGAGGAAGAAAATGAAAGTGCGAAAGGGATGAAGGACAGGAAGGAGACATATAAAGAATGAAGATATGAAAGAAATTTTTCCTCATGGAATTTCAACGGGCCTTTTTCGGCAGAAACTTCGATCATGACAAAGCATAATAGCATCATTACCTAGTGTTTCGTAACAACACTTAAAAAGACAGTGGCGTCTCGCGGTTTCCTAACTGCTGCCTGTGTAAAATTAAGACGATGGAATAATACGTGTCAACAAAGATAAACGAGAGTATCTTGAAGCGGAATAAGGCATTGGCTTAATCCGTGATGTGAAAACAATATTATTATAGTAACACAAATGTTGCTTACCTGCCCACGCATGCTCGTATATAATCTACGTATATGAATTATTTACTGTAATCTTGTCATTATTATATTCAGGATAAGCTGCACGGCAGTGGTAAACAAATTATATCCTTGTGCTACGTATGGCCCAGAACGTGGGAATTGCAATATATCGACACGAGAAAATGTAAAGTTTGGACTTCATTTTCTGGATAGAGAGACAAGTCTTCTACTCTGAAGACAGAGGCAGCACCTTCATCCGAAACGTTAACAAATACGTAAAAAACCAATAGGTGTAACATCGCAAAATGTTCTAATCTGAATCTTCAATAGACCATCAAACTATAGGGAACGTGTAATCGCAGCAACTAACTGTCCCTACCTAAAACCTGACCTCTCATTCCAGATTTTCCTCTTGTATTGCTGCAGTCCCTCTTCGTTGAATCACTTCATAATGGCAAACTCTCACTTACACAGTCCTCCCTATACGTCCAGACGACTTAGCTATAAAATGACATTCCTATTTACAATACCAAATAATAATTAGTTTAACAACGTTAACCCCTTAAAGACGAAGCGTGTCTGTTTTATATAAGGACACAGACCGTACCGCGCTGTAAACACTCTCCACTTCGGTTATAAAAACCAGTCTCTTAATGGTTTATAAGGCAAAAGTTGCTGTTTGTTCTGAGATCCGTACAAAACACATAAACGCAATGTGTGCACCACGTAGAATTTTTTAATGTTAAACCTGGTAGTACGTAAAGTTACCGCTAGGCGTTAAAAGTTTAAATATAATTATAAAATTTCGAAGGCACAGTGTAGTTGGTATAGTGACTAGGCTACGAGTTACCGTATCCAGGGATTGATTTCCAACAGGAAAAAGAAATTTGTTCTGCTCCAAAATATCCAGGCTGGGTCTGAAATTTACTCAGCCTCTCAGTGAAAGATTACCGAAATTTCTTTCCCAGTGGGTAACGCGGGCGGTCCATGCATTCTGTGTCGAGGTTAGAATGAGTGGAGTTATAAATCCACTTTCCCTACAGACCTTCGTGGCCTGTAGAGAAACAACTTCACCTTTACTCTGATTTTTGATAATATTTATACAAGATGTGTGGAGAATGCACTACATGGATGACAAGGTTAGCAGAGGTTACAGATAGAACCGACTGATAATGTTATTTAGTAAAGACGATGAACGCAGGATGTTACCAACAGCGCGGAACCAGTTGACTGCGACTCCAGGGAACTATGCTAACCTGCACAATAACATTATTTGAAGTCTAAATTGGATATTGGCGTTTATTTTTAAATAAATAATTAATAAAATTAACAAAGCAATACATGTATTACCTTTTGAATCGCATGCTTAATACGTCACTTTTTAAAAGTTGTGTTCTTACTTCACAGTAAACACTCGCAATCTCTGTTACATCCACCAATTGGCTGACGTTGCACACTTTTAAGAAAATGTTCTGAGAATCGTGCAAGACATGTAAATGCGCTTATGTATAAGAATTCGGATATTTTTATTTTAGAGCAAGTGGTGCATGTAGGGAAGTCTGTGTTTAAAGGAGTTAGATATAAGCAGTGAATGATGATTTGTAAACCTGTTTGCGACCAGATGCGACTTAGTAAATATTTTAATAAACCGCCATGAGAATTCAAAGAACTGTCATAGTGTACGTATAACACGGCAGCCCGCTACAGAAAGGACGAATGTGGTCCACGGAATTAAAACATTGAAAAGTGATTATTAATGATTATTTCTTATGTCCTCACAACAGTTTCCTCATAAACAATCTACGCGTAACAATAGCGCTCCTTTTACGCTTACATCTCACCACAATTTAAGCAGGGTTTTCAGTAAAATAGCTCTTGTCACTAACACCTATTTATTGAGCAACCAGTAAAGGGGGTTAAGCCTTATTCAATATTATAATCAAACAAAAGGAACAGGCCTATCCTGCAGTGTGCACTGCTTGTCTCACACTGTTGAAAAAGTCTGAGAATAACCCTTTATTTTTTTAATCAGTAAGGCAGTAGATATCACATCAGTCCTTTAATAAATAAAAAATAATATTCTACATATGCCATTGGAGATTTTACAAGAAATTGTATGATGGACATAGGTACATGTTACGGTAAATATAGGATGCAGAGAACTGTATAACGGTGAGGTTCTTAAACTGTAAAAGTGAACTGTTATCTTAAACCAAATGAATGCAGTGTACACTGTTTTTATTGGTTTTTCACTTCACTCGGACATGTTTCGACGTACGGAACGCCATCTACAGCGAGTTCATCAAACTTTTTTACATCTTTTACATTTTGCTGTTGCCAGCATCCAAACACACCATAACCACGTAAAGCAAGGACTACTATTTTAACCATAGCATACGAGTACAAAGCCACACGACTGACGTATAGCACAACCAAGGACTGCGACACAACTACCTGAAGAACCTCTTTTACTAAGTTTAAAATAAAATTAAATTACATCGAGCTTTAGTGTTTTTAACAATTCAAGTGTCTATTAAAACCCATGAAAGAAGAATGCAACAAACGAAACAACACATGAAGCCAGGCAGCAGATGTAAAAAGCTTTTGGTGCACTTCCTGAAGATGACGTTCCATACGTCGAAACATGCGGCAGTGGGGTGAAAAATGCAATAAAACAGTGTACAGTGCATTTAGTTGGCTTTAATATAACAATCAGCATCACGACAATGCACGAAGTTAATTGTGTTAAACTGTAAAAGTGAAGTTCACTTTATGACATGCCATAAAGTGACAAGGGGAGTTCAGGTATAGCTGTAATCTTTCTTGAACCTCTGCCCTAGTTCGGGGTGGGTGGTCAACACCACGTCCTAGCCGCTTTTCCAGGGAAAAAGTCCCGATACCCATTCAACAGGAGGTTCGGTGGTCGTCGGGGCTTGTCTGGACGGGTGCGGGAAAACTTCCCGCACCGAAGATCGAACCCCGAACCCTCCAGCCCCTAGCGAATCGCTATACCGACATTATTAAGCTGTAAGCTTCAAGTAATCTTAAAAATATGACCATATCCGTGAAGGTGAAATGTCTATATGTAAACAATAATTTATTTCCTACAAACTTAAATAACACTGGGCAACAAAATTAAACGTTTTTTTGGCACACGAGGAAAAATACCTGATCCTAATAGAACTTTTCACACTGAATTCAAATATGTAAGTAATTTTTCTCCATCACCCACGGATTTTTTGTGAGGCCCACGTTAAATGTGAAAGAAATGTGTATATTTGTATACACTCATGACCCCGTTCACTTACCTAAAATGCGAGAGTTGTTGATTTCCTCCTGTGTTTTGCATCTGGAACATCCCTCTTCAGCATCCAACAGTAACCAGCAAGCATTCTTGCACTCCACTCTCCTTGGTACCTCTTTTCCATGGCGGAAGTGCCTTGGTGGAAAGGCTCCCCGTGTTCGTCACTAACGGCACCAAGATTTTCAGGGAAGAAATCCAGGTGGGAGTCCAAGAAATGCATTTTGAGGGACATATTACCCCCCATATCTTTGTATGAATTTAACAGTTCACCCACAATATCATGGTAGTTGGAGGTTTTAAAATTTCCTAAAAAATTTTGCACAATATTTTTGAATGACCTCCATGCTGATTTTTCAACTTGGCTTAACATATCTTAAAACTTTTCATCTCTGGTCAATGCTCTTATTTAGGGGCCCACAAAAAGTCCTTCTTTTATCTTAGCAGCACTTACATGAGGAAAGTTTTCTTTAAGTAATGAAACCCACCGATATTTTTATGCATTGCCTTAACAAAGTTCTTGAAAAGCCCTAACTTTATATGAAGAGGAGGTAGAAGAATCATACCTGAGTTGACTAGGGGGGGATGTACAATATTTCTCTGTCCAAGTGTAAATATTTCACGCTTTGGCCATTCCTTCTGGATGTAATGGTTTTTCTTGTCCCTGCTGTCCCATTCGCACAAGAAAAAAGAAAACTTTGTATAGCCTGCACATTCACTGCCTGATGCTGAGAACAAACAGCTGCTACCTTCATAATGGTAAATCGTAATTATTATTGTTTGTGCCCCCTCAATTTGAAATCATTAAATACATTGTTTTATATATATTAATTATCACTCAAAAAACACCCAAAATCCTGGAAAAGCAATAATTAAGAAAGTCATTACACAAAAACTGTGGGTAATAGAAAACTTCTTATTGCATATTTAAATTCAGCACAAAAGTTACATTAGAAACACAATAAACCATTCATGTGCCAAAAACTGTGTTCACGAGTGTAATTATCACATACGTATTTATACCTATTTTAGAAACTGTTACTTATGTCTAAAATCTACTATTTACCACACAAGTAATTCATTCGATCACATGTGTAGAGTTTACTTAGCCACAGCTGCTTTAACCCCATAAGATGCAGAAAAGTTTAGGTTCCTTCAAAAGAAATTACCGCCTAATTTTCCTAGCAAATATACGTATAAATTATACAAAGAGCATAGATATCGTAGCTGGTGTAGAGACTATGCTGGGGGCTGGCTGAGCCGAGGTTCAAACCCAACAAGGCACAAGAGATTTTTCTCTTGCCCTAATCATCAAATCCGTCTCTTAGGTCCACCCAGCTTCCTGTCCAATAAGTACCGCGCTTCCTTCCAGGGATTAAATCCGCGGGGGCGTAAACTTACGCTAATCACCTCCATGTGGTGCCGAGGTTAACAGTGAGTACAGCCATACACCTGCTCCCCCCTTATATGCCTTCAAGGCATAGATGGGGGCAAGTTTGTCTTTTTCAACTTAGGAGGTATGAGTTATCTCCATGGAATAATACCTTCCTTGGAAAGCTCACAGCTCCTCAGCTCACGAGAAATTTTCCACTTCTTAAGGAAACTGAAGGTTTAAGTGTCTACACTGCCTAAATTATTTGACTTTATAACAAAGAACAAAGTAGCATGGAACGATTTGCTTCCAATTCGCACACATACAGAAAATAACAACTTGGTTGCTTGACTCCACCGTGTTACATAATGGAATCAAGTGCCGTCATGGAGCGTGCAATTCTGAAACTTCCTTTCACGTGAAGTAAGGACTGTGCGGAAGAAGGAGAAGGAGAGCCTACCTGAGATGAAAAGCAACCTATGCGCCTCCTTCAGATGGAAGAACCTTAATTAAATGTAACTGCTGAATGTACAAAAGATTGAATGCTGCAGCCGACTCTGTGAAAAGACTCGAAAAATTCAGACCTGCACATGACAGACTACTTCATCCCTTTAAAACAGAGTGATTGTTGTGAGAATTTGTACCATCGGCTTTAAAAATGAAAATTCTGCATTTTGCCCACAGAATTAAGTGATCGATTTTATATGACTGTAAGAGTAAAAGGGCAGGATTTTTCTAAACAACATTAATAATTTCGTCTTTATAATCCAGACACAGTGTTTTATATGATATAGGAACTAAACCTATAAACGGATTAATTTTAGACTTCAAAGAGTTAAAATGTCATACAGTATGACTGGAATTTTATTGTGTACATATCAAAAGACAAACCAAAATACCCAACTTATTTTTGCAACTTATTCTCGCGTCCTTAAAAAAATATATATATTACCTCTACAGCCCAACGTGACGAAAGAATGACCACGAAAACTAAGTAGCTAAGAGTGTGGAAGGAGACAGCAGGCCTTAAAGCTCGTTCCTAAAGTATCATGGCGCCTTTTGCCTCTAAGATCTGGTAAAACCCATAAAATATTGAGATAAACTACATTAGCTGATAGTGGAGCCGAAACTCGAACCCGCTACCTTCTGGACAGTAGGAAATCTATAGACAGTTGCTGCTACACTTAAAATCTCGGTATGGTTTCTTATTGGTATCGTAAACACACAAAGCACTATAAAGCAGCTAATGGATTTTAAAGACACGAAGATACAAACTGTACAGGAAGGAGAGCGAAATGCTAAAGGATTCATGCAGTAGTAACAGAATGAAACTTATAAACAAGTTTCTGTTTGCATTTTGTACATTCATTTAAATTGCGATAAAAATAGTGAAAATTAGTGGTCAAACCTAGTTTGTTAGCTACTGTATTTTCTGACCTATTCTACATTGCGGAAACTTAAGCCTAGAGGTTACAAGTTCTCCAGAAGTTATCTATAATAAATTTGAGTAACGTCTCCTTGGTCTACCGTGGGAGTTCCATGGATAGCCACCAGATGGCAGGAGACAGAATTATGAGAACGTAGTTCCATATATGTCCAATAGATGTCAGGAGACGCAAACAAAACAGGTCTTTGAAACCCCTTCAGAGTGTTGTCACAAATTTTGAATGTGGTAACAGTGGACATTTATGCTCTTACGATATTTATGTTGTTACGGTAAATGATATGTATATGGAATCAAGCGTATCCTCCCTGCTCGGGCCGTTGGGTTTCCACAGTAACTGAGTACATGAAGTGTGACTTTTCCCCGCGGGTTGCTGGGATTCCACGGTAAATACGTAAATGTGTATCCCTATACTGCCCGGGTCGCCGGGCACCAGCATATTAGTTAGTTATAATTTCAATTACAGCATTTTTTTAAGCTCGTATAACGATGTGAAATATGGGGTTAAAACGAATTCAATGTCCTTTTCTTCGACATACAACTACATGTTCGTACTTTTTATTTAAACCTTGCATAACACACTTGTGTAAATACACTGTTACAGCCTCTGAATATATTATTTATAATATAATATTTATAGTTTCAGATACTACGGCATAAAACACTAGTTTCTCGTATCTTACAATAACAAATCCATTACTTCTGTTTCAGGAGAATAAAAATATTTGTTGTTTGAAGCACAATTAAACACATAAATATATGCTGTATGCAAGGTACAGGTTGTCTGGATATTTATGCGCGTGGTAAATGCAGAAACCTCTGTGTTATAGAGTTAAATTTTATCCGGGAAATTTTACATATTCTTTACGGTCAATGATTACGCTTGCATAAGTAATTTGTATCCACCACTTTATAGCACTATTTCGAGAAACACAAAGCAGAAGTTGAGCATAATTACAGGAAGTAGCTATACATTTTTTATTGCACTGTCTCAGGTTATTCACAATCGTATTATTCCTCCAACAGGAAGTCCATTACCATTCAAAATGTTTGCAAGGACCTCACAGCTTTCTATAAATGAATTAAGAAGACTAATTATGAACAGCTCTCTAATACTGCTCCACGTACTTCACAGAGTTTCCTTCCGCGTACAAAGAAACCAAGGAACTTTTAAAAATCAACGGTCAATCAGAATCGCCACAACTTCCGATTAGTAGAACTGTAGCTTATTCTTCTGCTGTCTCGATAGACTGTAAAGAACCCGGCCAATTAACTAACTACAGGGAGCAAAGTCCTTCAGGAGGAGCTGCATTCTATCGGCTAGCTAAGGAATTGCATGCATTTTATGAAAAACAAAACTTAATTACTATGTTCACAAGAGCCGGCCACAAACGTTACTCCTGAGCCAAATCAATCCACTCCACAACACAGGAAGTCTGAATGGGATAGAAACTTTCTTGAGAATTTGACAGTTACGCAGGTAGTTTGAAACATCCACCCTTTTATCTAGCCGAAAGTTCATTATCCTAATCACAAAACCTCCCTAGTAACTATGCTCTAAGCTATTTGAGTCCCATGTACTTTACTAAGAAATCTGTACTGTTAGGCACTCTTTACAGAACAGACGTCGAGGGACGGAAATTGTATACTCTCTGCTGGACACCTTGCAATATCTTTGAAAATACTCATGTCATTTTGTATAAACCTGGCATAGCTATTGGGGATATAGAAGGGGTCTAGGACAGGTGAACTGGCTCACATGTAACTTTCATCTACCACATCTGAGTTCCATAGTTTGAGTTAGTTCCCTGTTTCTGTAAAGTAATACAGTTTCACGCCATAATCATGCCCTTGCAAATATCGCCTACAGCTAACATAATTTGGAAGAATTTTCGTAAAATTGTTGGACATATCATAACTGTTTGTGCTTTTAAAGCTATTACCATTAAGTCTCATTACCAATACTTTAAATCTAAGGAACATACGCCGTAATACACTTAGAGTCTTTCAGTCGTTATTATAAGAAATATTTGAAAAATGCACCGCTTTGTTAACAAGTTGCATTACGTAATGTAAAAAACATGGCGATGGTGCGAAATCTTGCCTTATATTTAGATATTCGTTTGATAGCAGTAAGTTAATTTGGATTTGAAACTGATCTGAGGAATCTTCTATTGAGACCTATCACAGAGAAGGACGTCTACATGCGCTACACGATATATTACTTGCATGCGAACAGTTACGAACCTCAAAATAGTAAAAATTGTTTGATTTCACGTATGACGATTTAACCGCTCTCAAAAGTTGTAGACATAGCAATCAAAATTACGAACACAAGTCCAAGTTAGTCCGTAATTGAATAAGCACTTATTTCATTCGTAATTATTACTTGGATATTTGAGTTTGATGCATTTAAACTGAAAGTGTAAGAAACTTGCCAATTAGCAGACTTATTTGGACTTGCACTGTAATTTCCCAACATGCTGTGTGATTGGTCATTTCTCGCGGTTCCACACGGTCACCCAACCGAGAGCTCCACCCCCGCATATTGCCCCACTTCTTACCGCGACAAACTTCCCCCGTCGACGGTTCACCCCCTTGAAAGTAACCTATCATTTTTCCTATTTCGACCCAACCATGCTCAGCCAATAGGAAACTACCATTGCTCACGTAATATTCTGTGCATATTTCCTGTGCACACCATGTCAGAGCAACAACTGCACAAGTCCTAGCAGCACTTACTGTAGCAGACTTCATTAAATAAGACTGTCGGACTTCTCGGCCTCTGTGCGCCGTCGCAAGATATAGGCTTATCATTAGTCCCATAAAATGCGGTCCCTTACGAGTACGTTTCATTTCGTAGTCCTTACCTCTTCTACATACTCATGGTAGGTTGTTTTTTTATTTTCACTTTATCACACTCAGACACACAACACTATCTTTAGGACTCCTCTGGACGAGGGATCGACCTGTCGCAGAGACCTCTACCTGGCAACACAAACACTGTACAAGAGACAAGCATCCATGCCCCCGGTGGGATTCAAACCCACGATCCCAGCAAAGGCTCGGCCGCAGACCTAAGCCTTAGACGGCACGGCCACTGGGATCGGCTACGAGTATGGCTTAGGACAAATCTAAAAGTTGTTAATTAAGCAGCTTTTTAATGTGACACGCACCAGGCACTTGCCATCATCTTGGTTTTGACAAGGGATAGACGTTAGTTCCGTACAGTTAATGGACCCTACGTGCTGCAGGGAAGGTGATATTAAAATGAAACTTAAAAAGAGAAGGAGGGTTGTAGAGTGGATTTATCTGGCTTACAATATAGATAATTTGCAACCTCTTGTGAACACGATAGTGAATTTTCGCAACATATAACATGGGCGCAATCCCTTTATTGCATAAGAAACTACTACATGGATTCTGAAGAGTGAGTCTGGTCCATGGAATTATTTGGTTAGGAGTTAATGTACAAAACAGAATGATCTCTATTTCATTCTTTTGCCTGATGAAGGAACGCAGCCGGCATCCGAAATGCTACTGTTTATACGCGACCAATATATTAGCTCAGACAGAGTTAGCATAAACATTATTCATACAAACATGATTTGTTTTCACCACCGCCAACTGATTTTCAGAGTCGTAGTTACTTACACACATTACAGTTATTCAGGCCTGACGGACAGTCACCCGGCTTTACTGCTACACAATTTCGTTCCCGGTTCCTCTACATCAGCTGCGCTGTACTTCACACTACAAGCGTAATATAGTACTGAAGTGGTAGAACCGCGAAACGGACTTCTGGGACAAAATATCAGCAAAAGTTCAGAAAACCAGCTTTAATCCTATTTACTGAACTTGCTTACATTTTTCCGTTCTTGTAAATTACTAGAGCTACGCAGACCTAGCTTGCTCCTAGCATTGCAGATAATATGCCTCTTTATAATATTAGTTAGTACTTTTTTAAATAAAAAAACTTATACCTAACTTTCGGACGAGTTATACTTCGATGTCTAAAGTACTTATTACAGGTAAATCTTAAAAGCTTTCAGTGTCTAACCTGCTGTATGAACATCGCATGATGAAGTAAACTTTGGAGTCCTAAAGACGATGACTGTTAAGAATGGCAGATGAGAACGGTTTCAAATAGCCTGATAAGAGAAAATTTAATTTCCTCTGAATCTTACAAACACTTCCACAAGAATACACGAGCCACATAATATAACGCGGCAATCTTCAATATTCTAAAAGTCTACACAGTTTCTTATTTAATATAGGCCTTATCCACGTGCCTCCTTGTGCCTCACGTGACACTACTCGTCAGCATTATCTTATGCATATTCAGTAAAAAGCATTGTCAAACTTCCCCCATGTTTCACCATGTCACATACAATACATGACATTCGTAGTACATGTTGCTCGTTCCCAGGAAACCAGAGTTAGCAACTTTACTGACAGAAAGAAGACCGACTGTAAAGGCACTGCCACTTGTTACCCGTCAAAACTCCAGTCATTTTAATACTGACAGGCATGATAAAAAAAGAACCGACCGGGAATCATAAAGGACAATGGGGTACTTGGATAGGTGTAGTATATCGCCATTTTGTTTCCCTCAGGCGGAAAAAGTAAAAAATTACGCTGACATTTTAAGCAAGAAATAAGATGAATTGTAGCCGAACGCTGGGAAATGTTGTTTGTATGTGTGTGTCCAACCTCACTCCGAGAAAGGACCTTTGGCCCACCATACTTGGGTTCTCTCTATGAAAGGGGAAGGAGGACGGAAGGAAGTAAAAATATGAAGGGTGTGAGATTGAGGACAACAAAGGGGGTAAAAATTAAGGGAATATAGGAAGGTCTGCCGAACTGGTGGCAGTCGATTTTGAGGAGAATAAGAAAGATGCAAGCACTTTGGAGTTGGCACGAAGGAACAGATTGGTGGTGACCGAAATAAAGTGGGACCCTCCTATCAGTACCAGTTAATGGTGGTCAAATAAAGGTGGAACCTGTAGCTAGTAATGTATTAACGGCGATAAATAAAGCGTGAACTCAGCGCAATTAGTGAATGCATTAGGGGTAAATAATAAAGATGCAATACCTCACGGAAAGTAATCCATCCTCTCGTCGGGTGCACTGGTGAGACCTGCAGCGTACGAACGTCGGTTACAATATGTTGTTTTATTTTACTTATTTATATTATTTTGTTACAAAGTTACCGCTTAATTTTTGAAAATGCTCTTTCCTTGAACTGGGTTTGGTTACAATAAAATATATATTGAAGTTCGTTTAGGTCACTTATCCTCAAAGTTTGGGTGCTGACGGAATATTAGGTATATCGATTACCTTTTAGCACCACACAAGATTCAGAACGGAGAAGTAAAATTTATAATAAATAATGCTTATTTGTAAACAATAGGTTTTATTTTATGAAAACATAAAATTTTCCTCGAGCAGAAAGATTTTAAAATCTTGATGCAAGCATGCCTATGAAATGAACAACTTGCTTAGAAGCAGTGGTTGGGAAACTTTGTGTAATGGCGCAATATCAGCTTAACAAAGACTTGATTAAAGTCCATCCCTTTTCTTAACGTTGTGTACACGCGCAACAGCTTCACCTGTTCTTTCCATTTAATGTTTTAATTTACACATTGAGTTTTATATGTATATAAATTAATAATTCGCCTTTCTGAAGACTTGCGGCCTACCGATTGAACACCATCGACTTCCGTTGGTGTGAAGATAACATGACTAGGCCCGTATTTCAGGTATAGCTCTGTTAAACCCTACTGTAGGCACAGACGAGATTCTACGAAGAGTAAACATATAGACGATGGGTGTAGAGGACACAACGAAACTTGAACATTCATTAGAACTATAAATTCTGCTATCGAGTAGGCCTGCACGTTGCTTAATATTTTGCTGTTACACATTACTACGATTATCTTTTTGTGATTGGTGCAAGGATTTGATTATTTTTTCAGTAACTCTTAAGAGCAAACCTTTACTTCTTCTATCATGTAGAAGAAAGGTGGAAGTTACATGCCAGACCCCAGGTAGGCCGAACATTAACCCCATACAGTACAATGGTTACCGTATACACATGTTATAATATTAAAAAAGTAGGCATTGTTCATGTGTTCATGTATGATTCTAGGAGCACGGAGCGAATATTTCACAGAACGGCATTAACCGCGTGATTTTCTTAATGGAGTTATTTATTTTCTATGAGGTAAGTTAAATTTTATGTTATTTAGGGAGATGTTAGGCGCCAGGTATTTAATAACAGGCAAAACTCCCTAACATTGCTTTCATCACATACCGAAAAAATTTCACAGATTTTATCTCTTTATCATGAATTTAAACTAAATCCCACAAGAATCATGTTCTTTATTAATTAGTCCTATTTAAACACAACATTAAAATCACGATTTCTACGTAATCTTAAATGAATCTTCGGGGATACAGTCTTATTGCCTATAAAAGAAAACAAAAGACTGAACTTAGATAAACGTGTTTTGAAAATGGCTGTGTTAATCTGAATCAGAATCGGTTGAAATAGCGACAGTAGTAATGTGCCATCAAGTTCCCATAATGGCATAGAATTTAATAGAAAGATGTGTAAATACTACCCTGGCAAGTGCAGATCTGAAGCACTGATTTATTTAATACACGCCGCTGTCAGCTTCTCACATTATACAGCCCCGAGTGAGAGTGACAGGACAATCAATGAATAATGAAATGCAGACGACAGAGGAATTATCGTGAATTTGCAGGACCATCCCAGCACTTGTCTGGAAGGAAAGATGAAAATCTCTGAAAAACTCAGAATGTTCGATGTCCCGGCCGAGATTCGAAACAAGCACCTTCCAAAATTAAGTCGGAATCATTACCGCTAGAGCTAAATTGCTTGGTTCTGTACGCCTCAGTTAACTGCTAAGCTAAAATTGTGTTCAGAATAGGCCTACCAGTTAGTGCTAATCTTGCTTGAAACGAAGTGGGCTTTCGTGATATCAAGGACAAAAGCATGCAAGTTATGAAGGGGGGGAAAGAAACCCTTTTCATAAAATATAGCAGTCATTATCCATACCGCACTCGTAGGAACTCTTTAACGTAATTACAAGGAAGAGGCAATGAAGGTTTGTATCTGGGCAATAATTACTCTCTGGAGTGACAGCCCGGGCAGAAGCTGAGTAGTTACAAGGTATACTGAGCGGTGCTCACAGGTGAAGGGACTATTCCCTACACCGCAGAGCTCAGTGTGTCAGATGTGCAGTAAAATCTGCCCAGTGCCTCCTTATGAGGAGATTCTGATAAGCTTACTCCCCAGCCGGATACCGCGTAGCTTAAGTACACATTAAAGGTTTCGTGATGAGTCCATCTTCCCGGCAAGATCCAGCGTAGCCTAATTAGAGTCTCCCACAGTAAAAGACTGTAACCAGCATACATTCCCGGCGCCATAAGTTTACAGTGCCTCACAAGGCAAAGATTATAACCAGACAATTTCCCAGCACGATATAGCGTAGCCAAACCCAGTGCCTCAGAGTAGACCTTCTGTTCAGCCAATATTCTACGTGCAATATACCTCTAACATGTCACAGGACAGACATTCTGATGAGGTTATATACCGGCAGATATGGGCCCTAAGGCCAGTGCCTCCCAGTCAAGATACCCCTAGCACCATATCTTCCCGTTACATCAGAGCTTAGTCTCACCATAATGCCTAGCAGTAAGCACATGATGACTGTCCTATCTTCTACGCCAGATATAGTTAAATCCAGGTCTTACAGTTAGCAGATTTTAAGGGGAATTTAAGTCTTCTCATAGTTGAACATGACGCTACTAAAATCCTTCAAAACGTCAGAAATCACCCACCCAACCAGAAGGCGTCAAATTTGTGAATACCTGAATCCACACCAATACAGCTGTAAGAAGCCCGAGTATCGAAGATTCTAATGAGCCTGTCTTCCTGCATGACATGGAGTAGCCGACGCACAGCTCCTCGCACTAAATATATTCCAACCGTCCTACTTTCCATCACGGTGTTAGTTCAGAGCCTCACTCTCAGGTGATTTTGGCCAGCCTTTGAATGTAGGGAATTATGAGGGTAATATCTTCCACTGAGATTTTGTGACTTCTTCAGCCTCGAACGCACATCTAATCGGACAAAAAACCAATGCCTCATTTGAGAAGTGTTTCGAACTGCAGGCCTGTGAGTTTCCATGCTACAATGTGGGTACAATCCAAGTGGTGATTTCAAGATTCCGCCGCGATGTTGATGAGAACTGCGCTCTTCTGGGGTATAACGCAGCGTCGAGTGGTAATACTTTACAGACGTTTTGGGGCAACCTATAAATTCCATCTTTAAGGGTCAAGAATTGCAATGAAGCAGCTGCTTCATTGGATTTCTTGAGCCTTGAAGGTGGGACCGATACGTTGTCCCGAAACGTCTGTAAAGGATTACCACTCGACGCTGCGTTATACCCCAGAAGAGCACAGATCTCAACAATTCAGATGTTTCACAGAACGGCCTGTCTTGGGAAGAGGCGAGTGCTTTGCCTCAACTCTGTAGCCCTTCGCATTACAAGAGGCTCCGACGAGTTTGAAAAACGGATATACAAGTTCACTGGGCGGTACCCATAGCTTTTCTTTCAGATCCTGCTTCACTGTGACGCCACATGCATATCTTCAAGGTAATGGATGGCTGGGCGGCTATTTCCTGAGCGCCGCACAAAACTGGTGAAATATTCTAGAGGAACTGCCATCGAATAATCGGTTGAAATGGGCGCTTCGTGCCAGCCGTAACCACTTCTATATCTAAACTTTTCATTTTCCTGTTCCATAATAACTGAAACACTCGGTTTGCTTCCGTATATGAATATTGCATAAAGCATTATATAACAACCAGGACCTACGCTGTCTCAACTGAGTAACTCGAAGGATTATCGGAACGTAATACTAGTAGCCTTTTTACTTGAGTTTGCTGTGTCCGTGATGTCCTCAAGTATGAGGATGATTGCACACCACATGTATAAAAGGGATCGGATTTTTATGGGAAATTAACGAGCCGAAGTTTTGGATTACTGCAGTTTGAAAAGCATAGCCTTCTTTTCTCTTTCTTTGTTGCTAATTCAACGCCGCTTCAGTAGGTCAGATTATATACCTCGAGGGTAAACTTTAGCATGATAAATTAATAATTAATTGGGAATGTAAAAGAAAACGGTCGCGACCTAATTTACATAACATCGCAGCATTCACTTGGAGCTTCTAACGTAAAGCATGATAATTCTCGAACGGAATCATCGGTGTTTCGGCTTAGACTCAAACAAGACCCACGCCAAATCCTACTGCTCGCCACATACCGCTTGGTGCTTCTTTTTCACACGCTTCCTTCAGTACGTTGTTGGATTCAATATTCATTTATCGCAGACGGGAACATTTGTTAATAACGTACGGTCTGCAAAAATGTATATGTATAGTCACAATATATTGTTCCGGATATGTGAACTTGTACTGCTTGTGGATGTATAGTGATAGTTTATTATTACAGAGATGTGACTTACACAAGTCTTAGGCACAGAGTCAGAATTTATTTTTAAAAAGATATGGACTATACAACTCGTTGGCTAATAGTCACAGTCTACTGTCACGGAGCTAAGACTTATACAAATCATAGGACTAGAGTCAGGATTTATTTTCGTGGACAGGAGAATTACACAGGCCTATAGCAATTTCCTCTCAGAAAGCCTTGTCAGGCACAGGCTACATTTGGAACAAAGAGATGGATGAAAGAAGATAATGTAAAGATTGCTAAGTGGGAGGAAAATTTTGTGGCGGGGATGGGGGGTTGAAGATGGAACTGGCTCAGGATTTTGTCGAATGTTGGGCTGTGGTACTGGGCGTTGACATTGTGTGGTAAGTGTCTAATTTCGTTCTTAAGCAATGAGTTTTTCTAAATTTCATACTTAGGCTAAGGTCATGCAGTTGTTCTGAGAATTTTACGAATGGGGATCAAAAGCTGAAATATGAGTATTAACGTCGAGATAATGTTTCACTTAAACTAACGGTGCAGGTTATGCAGTACCTATATGGCAACGCTGTTTAAAAAAAGACAGCTCTCAACCACTACTGAAGTCTTACAAGGTACAGTTTTACAGAGCCTGAATATCCTCCGTAACTGCAACTAGCGCGCGCGCGCGCGCGCACACACACACACACACACACACACACACACACACATGTATAGGTCTCTTGCTCCATAACCTCAGAATATTTAGTTGTCGTACATGAAGCATCAGGTTTCGCTTGCCAACGAATATTAAATCTCTTTAAACTTGTCTTTGTCACAAACCGTATATTTTCTGCTGAGTGGAATGTTTTAAAGAAAAGAGAAAGCACATGAACCGTATTATTATAGATATTGATTGATACATTGAGTAAGACAGGTAAAAGAAAAAAGTGACATGTAAAAGTTTCCTAAAAGAGCTGTGAAGTTTTTATTAGTTCCGCCATGACCCCGAATCTATTCTTTTAAAGACACATACTCTTGAACATTAAAAGTGTAAAACTACGGATAATTAAAGCAGTTTTAATGTTCTTCTAACCTATGAATTAAAACAGCGTTTTTGCGAAGTGGTGTTCTAAAGTACACATTTTATCTATCACTGTTTCACCTGAGGGTGTAATACTGTAGCCCTTTTTCAATATCCCCAGAACCTTTCTGCCTAGCTAGACTATTGCCAAGGAATTCAGTATAGTAAAAGTGGAAACACCACAAGTTCACAAATATAAACACGTCAAAATAATTTATGCGTTAATTTATTTAAAATTTCCTAGAAATAAAACATTTTTGTAAGAGTACTGCACATGCTCCAGACATACTGTTCGAAAGTAAGAGACACAGTTCTTAAATCATGGATCCACAATGCAAGAGTGAACTATTGTATATACCGTTTTCATACCTCTAAAATAAAAGCGAGGGTGTAGGAATTGCCACCACTAACAACTATGGGGTTTAAAATAATTTAGTTGGGAATACAGAAAGCCATGTAACGTCAAACATCGGCGAAGAAGATAGTAATAAGTTCTGCTACTATTGGGAGGTTTTCTGGAAAAGTATGCGATTTCTAAAAGTTGACATAATATAGAGGTATTATTAAATTTTCTATAGGTACAGTGGCTTTGACTCCAGGCGCTTCAAAACTTGATGTAAAATTGTTTGTTTCCGACAAAACGGCAGTGGTAATTTTGACATAACATAAGTTTAGCTCTACTGTTGCCGTAAACATCGTGCGGATTATTAACTTTAATGAGATCATCGGATTAGTTTTAGTCAAGCTCTAACTTGAGCCCTTTGAATATTTCAGCCACACTGAGAGTTTAAGAATGGCAATCGTTTTAACGCCCCCTGAAGCTCACTCACAAGACTGGCTGTAATAGAGACAACAATGCAGTTAACTTTCGATTGGAACTCTTAAGCTCGCAGACACCTTCAGAAATGCATTTGCCTGCATTATAATTAAGAACAGAGGCATTGTTTTTGTTGATCGGATATTTATTTTCAAGCCGGGGACTGTGCAAAGAAACACAGTTAATAGTAACGGAGCTATACGACAACTAAAGTGATGCAAACAATTTAAGTGGAAGCAATGGAAGTCACAGATTGTTTAGTCTACGCTTAGAATTCCCTCCAGGTAACACAAATTTATCGCCAGTATTAAAATGGCGACAATTTCCTATTATTTCAGCTTTCAACATAATTATCAACAAATTCCAAGGTCAGATTTTGGAAAAATGTTTGTGCTTTTACAGCAACTTATGATCAGCCATTGACTGCCATATGTATCATTATGAAGGACATATTCACAAAAGACGTGACTGTTAGGTAGGAGAAGAACAAAACCAGGGACATGTGTGCGAGAAAATAGAAGACAGTTTACTGTCAATCTTATTCACAAAGATATTGTTTTACTCTTGAGGTGCCGCATAATTCTAACAACTCTCATCATGATCGCTAATATTTGTTTAGACGAAGTTTTTGTACAAATATACTACGTACAAAAATAACAGAATTAAACAAAGAAATGCACAATATTTAGTTTTATTTGACTGTGTTTTCATTTCAACTTTTTCCCAACATGTTTCGTCAGTTTTATTGCCACCTTCAAGGGGTTGAAATAAAAACATAGTGAAATAAAACTAAATATTGCGCATTTTTCTTTGATTCTGTTATAATATAACTATGCACGGAGAAAACAACATAATAAACATAAAAAGTTTATTCACTGTCGTTCTTACCCGTTGAATCTTCAGGAGTTTAATACTAGTATGATCATATATTTAAGCTTGGGTTACTTCCAATTGCTTTATACAGATCTCGTTGATAATGGTTTCAACTGGGTGGAAATATTTTGGAAATATAAAATAAAAAGTGGTGTCGTATCCCATCCTGAGCACACAATTGGTTTACTGCAATGCCAGAACAGCTTTGCTTAGAATCCTTACTTTGAAAATTATCCCCTAATAGGGCAAGTTTATTTCTCTTTCAGATTCCTTCCCGATCCTTGCTGCCTAAAAACACTCCACATGAGCTGAGTAAACCGTCAGGCGCTAAATGAGCGTATGGGCAAGATAAAACGACATGTGAAAAACAAGTAGTTCGTCTGGTAACATCGAATATTGCTGATACGTTTCTAGAGTTAAGACAAGTAGTTAGTAGCTGAGATCCGTGTGCTAACAACTAGCAGACTGCGTCAGTTTTTTCACTGTATTTCCTTTAATGACGATAACTTCTGCATGACCATAATTGCACCATGTTTATGAGTTATTTGCATAAAATACATAAACTAACGTGTAATGCAAAAATGTGTCTGCATGCGTGAATGTTCAATGGATGTTTCAGCTTGCAAAATACTGAGCGGATTTAAACTTAATTCCCTAAATGTATAGCGCATCTACAGCAAAACCAGGTGGATGACTTTATTTTAATGAAAATCTCTTAAATAATACGAAGACAACTGGAAACACTAATTTTATCAGCAAAGGCTTATCATAAAAACGAAATAAATTATGATGTATGACATTGGCCTATTTTCATTATGATTTTAAACGTTAATTAACCATGCCGTACTTTATCTAATTGTAAGGAAAAAAATATTACTTTTCACCCGTTTAGTTTTTACAACAGCAGGCTATTTTATTGCTAATACTATGCAAGTTTAGCTCTAGTTCTGCCACAAGACTTCAGCACAAAATAGGCAAAAATAAAAATAAAAAGAGAAATTTTTCTGAAATTCAGGAAACAGATACCAGACTACAGACTAGTGAAAGTGTGCAACACCGCAGTCGGAAAATGTGACCCCTCCACTGAAGGAGTTTTATACGTCATCAATCCTTACATATTCACTGAACATATTTGGTCTTCTTAGTTCGTATATTCCCATCACGCTCTGCGTGGTCAAGTATATATATAATTATTTCTGGTTACTAGACATACGGAAGTTGTGGAAACTTCAGACATGTGTAATATTTCATTGGAAAATTTCTAAATTACCAAGCAGGTAGGCATAACTGTAAATTCTTTATGTAGCTGGGAGGACGTCAGAATCTATAGCTCATATTTGATTCAGTAAGCCAATGACCTTTCCACTGACTTTTTAATCTCTTTCTACATTTTGGAAGAAATGACGGAAACAGACGCTACTTTTCGTTGGGTAAAATGGCGAAGTTCCTGGTGAGCTTGGTATGTGTTATCTATTGAACGACTCGAGTCCCTAACATCAATAGCTAATATTAGTGAGATATTAAGTAGAATATTAAATTGTAAGCTTATTGCTTTAGCATAGCCTCCTTCTCTCGTGAACATGAGTGGCTCGGGAGGTGCTAAGCCCTCTACTTTCTGCATAAATACCAAAGCGTCGGACAAAATTGCTGGAAGAAAACCAGCAGACTGACTCAGATATTTGGTCGGCACAAGGTATGAACATAGTATGGTCGTTAGTGTCTTGTTCCTGTTAAAAATTTTTTGTGGGGGATCCGCTTTCGCCTGGGACAGTTCCGACGTGTGCCAGTGCTGACATATTCACACGGAATATGATGGGCAGCTATTTTGACCATTACTGTACGAATACCATTTCTAAACTGTGCTCCAACTAGGCTTGTCCTTTCCGTGAGACTGATGTTCGTGTAGCACGCAATTTCGATGTGATATCTGTAAGTTATCTTGAATTCTGTGATCTGTGTAGAACCAATATAAGTACTGTTTAGAAACTGTAACCTGGATGCTCCGTGTGCAAACTACTGCTGTATTTGAAACAAAACAATGAAGGGCACTTCGGATGTGTCACAAATATATCTACTTGCAGAAGACAAATTTAGGGTTTTTTGAAAAGTGAAGTGTTTTCCGGTAAATATGTGCTGACGTTTTAGAGCGACTCCCTGTCTCAAACATCAGAGTAGATGACGGCAGCAAGAGGTTCCACCATGCTGCATGGTACCCTTATGAGGAGAGGGTAATTTTCAATACATAAACAAACATAGTTTCAAACCGAATTTAGTCCCGTTCCATATAGAATTTTATTGTATAAACTTAGAACGGAATACGGTAATAACAATGATAAATCAACGTTGTGAAACAGCACAAGACACTTTACAGTTTTCTTGATAACACTCTTCACTCTCACAAGTAAAATCACCAACGAAATGCACTGTATGTGATAAAATCACTTTTATTCAGATATTCTGTTTCGGCGCAGCATGACGCCATCTTCAGGGGGATCGTGCAGATTTAAGACCCTAATCACTCGGGCGATGTTTACATACAATACTAAAAGAAGTGGTTGCTAAAAACATAACACATACACATACTCAGTACTTTTGCAGTTTGCTAAAACTTGATAAGGGCTGGTAAAATGGTAGTACACAACGTCATGATCAAAGGTAACACCACACTTTTACTCTTCACGCCGTGGCACACTGTTAAATAGTCATAGAGATTGATAAAATGTAACGAGGCTCACTGTTAAATAGTCGTAAAGTTGGTGAAATGTAATACATAAAGTTAATAATGAAAGGCACCATCACGATTCACAAACCATGCTGTGACACATTGCTAAATAGCCGAGTCGTGCAGTCGTCAAGAGATGGTTACCAAGCCATGTAAAATATACGGGCGCTGAGTGTGATGAATTGACTTCTGTGTTGAGCTCCCGTTATGTAGTGCGTGCTGAGCCGACTGTGTTACGTGTGTCTCTGAACAAGTCTGGCAGTCTGCTACTGTGGAGTGATTACGTCAGGAGGCGCTGTGTATGGGTATTTAGAGGTGCGTGGGGTTTAAGCTGGGAGAATAGGGGGTTGTGTTCAGATGTATTCTGTTCAGCCATTAATAAGCCTAGATTGCGAAACAGTTGTATGTATAAATTCTCCAGAAGGTTTAACCTGTTTCCTTTGCTGCATGGTACGACCAGTTGCACGGATTCTTCCATAGAGTTGTATTGATGGTTATTATCAAGTATATGTAGAGCAAAGGCGGATTTTGGATTATTAGTGCATATGTAGCGAAGGTGTTCCTTGTATCTCGTACTTATATCTCGGTCTATCTGACCTATGTAAAACGTGTTACATGATGAGCACTTTATGCTGTAAACGCCACTGTTTTTGTATATGTTTGGAGCTTTCTTTTTGGTCTTCAATAGTTGCCAGATGGTGTTGGTAGGCTGGAAGGCTATACGGAGATTGGTATTCTTGAAAACATTTGTTACTTTTCTAACCAACGGGCTGTAGTATTTAAATGTGACCCATTAGTGGGTGGTTTGTGTTGTTGATGTATTGTGCCCGTGTTTGGTGGTGATCTTTTGTTGCAGGTTTTGTATAAGCCTTGTAGGGTAACCGTTAATCTTTGCAATATGTCTGATAATTTTCTCTTCTTGTTGTTTTGCTTCCGGTTTGAGAGGTAAATTGTTGGCTCTGTTCAACATGTACCTGAATGCTACCAGTTTGTGTTCTATAGGGTGATTAGAAGTATAGTGGATGGTAGCGTCAGTTGTGGTGGGTTTTCGGAAGATGTTAATGTCAATTGAATCTTTTTGTCTAATCAATGTGAGGTCCAGGTAATTAATTGCATTGTTTTCTTCAATGGTTAACGTAAAAAATAAGTGCTGATTTATGTTGTTTAACTCTGTGTGTACTTGTTCTAAGTTTACTAATCTAGAGTCAAAGATTATTGAAATGTCATCCACGTATCTATAGTAGGAAAGTATCCTTTTGTTCTCGAGACAGTGTTTTACTAATCTTTGTTCATAATGTTGTAGATATATTTCTGCTACAATACTGGAGATTGGAGATCCCATGGCCACTCCTTTTTCGGGTTGATAAAATGACTCTTCGAATTGGCAATAATTTTGTCTTAGTATCGTATTTAGGATCATTAGTGCCTGTTGTATGAGTGGTTTTCTTAGTTTTTTGCTTAGCAGTCCGGATTTTGTGATTTGAACTATTTCTTGTATCGGGAGATTAACGTAGAGTTCTTTTATGTCGAAAGTAGCAAGTTTGTGGGAGTCTTTTAGTTATAAATTATGGAGATCCTGAGCTAAGTGTATTGAGTTGTAAACTGTATATGTGTTGGGCAGTTGTGATATTTCAGAGAGCCATTTCCTGAAAAACTTTGCTAATTTGTAAGTGGGTGCCTATATATTATTGACCACCGGTAGAATTAGTACATTATCTTTATGTAATTTTATTAGAGCATTTAGACCGGGGGCAGCTGGTTTTATTTGAGTCAGGCGTCTTTTATTGTGTACGTCTATTATTGAGCCACAGCATTGTATTGTTTTTTGTGTATGCTTCTGGTAATGGTCAGTGAAGTTTTTCATAGTTATTTTCATTAAGAAAATTGATGACCTTATTTCTGAGTGAATCTTTGTCCATAATTACAAGTGTTTAGCCCCTATCTGCTTTTGTTATGGTTAGGTTGTACTGTATGAGTTTTGATCGTATTTGTTTTCTGATGTATAGTTTCCTTTTATGTGCGTAGTTTTTGTAGCAGATGTTAAGATCTGTGCAATTTTCTTGTTGGCTATGAATCTGTAAACGTTATGTAGATTATTGTCAAGGTGTTGTATGGCGTTTTCCGTGTCAATGATGAGGTCTCTTAAGAAGTGCTTTGGTTGAGATTCTAGTGTAAAATTATGTCCTGTTCCAAGTATATTGATTTCTTCCTTACCAAACTTTACATCTGAGAGGTTTTTGACCCGTGTGTAAAACGGGCTATTGGCTGAGTTTTCATGTTGCTTAGTGTGTTGTTTATTTTGAACTGTGCTTAGATGTTCTAGCTTTCTGTTTAACTTGTGCCTGGTTTCATAAGAAATATTTATATTATGACTGAGGGACGACTGCACCGTAGGCCATAAACTATTCCAATAATTTGCACATTCGAGATGAGCCTTGTACAATTGCGTATTAAGGATAGATTCTTTCCTACACAAGAACTTGATTACTTCAGTTAACCGGTAACGTATGGCTGCTTTCTTTGTGTTACTGCTTTGTTTTAACAAACTGCAAAAGTACTGAGTATGTGTATATGTTACGTTTTTAGCAACCACTTCTTTTTGTATTGTATGTAAATATCGCCCGAGTGATTAGGGTCTTAATTCTGCACGATCCCCCTGAAGAAGGCGCCATGCTGCGCCGAAACATGTCGGGGTAAGACAGAATAAGTGAATAAAAGTGATTTTATCACATACAGTTCCTTTCGTTGGTGATTTTACTTGTGATACAAAAAATGCACGGTGAAAACAAAGTGAAAATAAAAAAAACTCTTCACTCTGTTTAACTTTCAAAAAGTTGGGTAGGAACATCATCAAAATAAAAGTCAAATATTGTAACACACGGTCATTTTTGATATCCTCTACTGTATTTTATGCAGTGCTTCATAACACATGAAATTACATAAGTGATTTGAAATAATTCCTTTATTTTAAGTTAAATAAATACAAGACAGGAAATGTACGTATAAACGTAACATTGAAGCGCGCTGGCGTAACAACTGTTGCCGTGGAAAATCAATAACAATGCCATATTCTGAGTGTGTGTCTGTAGCCTTATTTATCCAGCATGCAAAGCGTATGCGCTGTATTATATTGTCATCAGTGACCTGTATGCCTCTACCATAATTTTTACATGATATATCATAAACGGCACGATTTCGGAAGAAAGTTATCGAACATAAAATATTTGTTTCTTTGGTTTTCAGTACAAAATTTGTCCGAAAACGCACTCACAGAGATATTATCATAAATGTAACTACATCTTCATGTAATGTTCCCTCTAAGCTGCGCGGGCCGGCGGTCGAACAGTAACTGAAATGCTCCCACGTGCATTGAATTGTTGCTGCGCAGCTGGAATTTTTCAGTTTTCATCGTAAATATTCTTAATATGCACACTACAAAAACTTTTTAAGTGCTCGGCAATCGTCAGGTCGGGTAAAAATGTTCTGCTCAGAGCAGTAGCAGGTCCGCACAGCTGTAAGAAAATTACAGGGAATGTTGTCTTCATGTAACCTATCCGTTAGTCTTGTCAGATTTTAATAAAACGGGAATTTTCTCGACAGACTTTTGAAAAATACTCAAATTCCAAATTACATGAAAATCCGTACACGGGGAGCCGAGGGACAGACGGACAGACATGACAAAACTAATTGTCGCTTTTCGCAGTGTTGCGGAGGAGACTAATAAACGTTTAATCACTGATGAAACACCATGACCTCTAAATATAGTTGACAAGAATTACAAGAACACACTAAGAAGCACGAAGGGTACAGGGTGCTGCTTGAGCACAAAATCCAATGCACTTAAAACCCGTAAAATTATGCAAAATTTTGAGTCTCGATTTTGAATCAGCGTATAAGAATCAATTTGAAACGTTAGTATTCTTTTATGCTTCTGTACCTTGTTGAACAGAGTAAGGAGAAAATCGACCCATATACCGAATAAACCTACATTCTCTATCCGAGGAGAAACTTTAAAAATAGCAAACTTCTGTGTTTTACACTAAACAGTCCGTGTTTCGGGTAATTCGACAGCAACATAACTAACATAAATCTATGCACAAGTACACACTCTAGCAAAACACTGCTAAAATATTTATACATAGATTTACGTGACTTGCAGGTACATCTTCTTCATTTTCAACTTACAGGTTTTGTGGCCGATTAGCTCGATCGTAGATATCTGTAATGTAATTCTTCCGAAGTTTCAGTACTTGTCTCTAATCTACTGTTACGTTCCCTTGGAAGTATTCGATGCCAATGTTTTGAATCCCATGGTTTTTTATCCTCTCGACTTTCCCAATCAAATCACTCATAGTATCTAAGGCACATTTCTTGATATTGCCCCACTTTCACATTCGATTGCAACGAGATTCTCTTCCAGAGCATCTTGCTCTTCCTGTCATTAGGCATATAACTTCTCCACATTACAACTAGATTTTCCTTTTGGGAATCGTATGATTTTTTTAACCTAGTGCAGGTCTTTGCTACCAATAAGTTTTTGTCAGAATCAATATTTGGTCCCGAGGAAGCAGCTCGCAGTTGTCTCTGTTTTCGGAAAGACTATTCAGGAAAAGTAATTTGCTTTCTACATCGCAGTACAGCAGCCGTTCAAAACACTCTGGTCTCGCCATGGTCATGAACCATCTCGAGCATCATTTGGTCTGTGCTGCAAGTCGCCACTAAAGTCCCTGCATCCGGCACCAGAGGAATTTTTATGGGAGCTCCCTTCTGCTAAGCACCTCTCTTCATGTGGTCTGTGCCCCCTTGATATGTCCATCTTGGGAGACTGTAATGGTAACAGTGGTACCGCCGGGTTAGGTCCCCAGGTTAGTGGAATTCACAAGCCCCTCCACCATTGCAAGTTTGAGATATCAATCGAGGGTCTTCAATAGCAATAATTTTAAATAAATTTTCAACAAACTTTGCAAACTGTGATTACCAAATCTACATCTGCGTTAACATATATGGTGTTCGACTCCCGGCAGCAGTACGAAACTTTTCTTCTGCACAATATCCAGACCGGCTCTGAGGCATCCCCCGCTAGCTATTCAGAGGGTATCGGAGCGTATTTATTCTGGGGTAAAGCGGTTGGGGCGTTAAGATAACCACCCGAGACGAGGAGAGATTGGAGTTACATACCTGCTAGCCTATATGCCTTCATGGCATATATTTTACCAGTTCGTACCTACAGTGTAGGTAACCGCAGCGAGAAATACTCACCAGTTATAAGTGTAGAGTTCAGATTCTTGCACCTGCTCTAGGAAAATAAAGGAAACCCCAGCGTGCTCTGCTTAATTGATCGGGGATAAAAACTTCAAGCCATTCATCACCTGCCCCTGAGAAAGGTGGCTACATGCTATAAGCAAATAATGTTTAAACTTTCAGCAAAATATGGTCACTTTTCCATATCCATATTCTCTTCCTCCCCTTACACGAAGGCGGTAAAAACACTCAAGGAAATCAAGTGGCCATGAGTCATAGGTTATAGGACGAGGAGGTCAATAAAAAACGTCGCTCTGTAAAGACGATAGGATAGAACAATACAACATACGGTAAGGATATGTTAATTATATGCTTTGGTAACAGTCGATTGTCAATAAGCCCATATGTCGAAAGTGAGAGTCAGTCGTTTGTAGGCCCATTCGATTTTTATCGATACATAAAACAAAACGTTCTGATCTAAGATATACACACATCATTGAATTTTTTCAAATGATATAATTTACTTTCTGCTTTCCTAATACAACAGCTGTGTTACCGCAACGATTAAATTATTTGATAAGCCGTATTGTCTGAAGTGTTAGAACGAGCGCAAAGATGATACCAACTATACTGGCGACAATTTAGATCATGTAAATGAGCCAATTATCCACCACTTGTTACAACATTAATGCTGCTTTTCATTTGCATAATTAGGTCTAGGAAAATATTAAATAATGGGGGCCTGCAATACCCACATTGCTATTTACACGTTTTATGAACGTCTCACTAACATGTGGAAACCAAGACAAAACGTTTGGTCATAAATTAACCCTTTGAAAACTGACGTTCATCTAAATTATATATGAAATTTTAATTTTAGCCCGCACAGAAAAGAGTCCATTATTAAGACAAAACGTTTACTGTTGTTTAGAGATACATCGGTGTCTACTGAGCCAACTATGGTCATCACAAATACCATGTGAATGTCAGTGGTTAATAGCTTTTTATTGTGGTTTAATTAGCGACATCAGTACGTAGATAGCGTCATTATTAGGTAAAAGAACGTCAACATGTTTCGTTCGTGGAGTTGTAGACTCTCATATCGCAGGCATAATAAGTTCTACCAACATATCGCTACCAAAGTTCCCTGCAGAGAGCTACGCATTTCTCTGTCTAATATCTAGTGCCCGAGGCAGGATAATGAGTATGTCCTGATTTTCCTCAGTCCCTCAACGCAAGACTTTAAAAAAGGTTACAACCATTTCTTCTGCCATTCTACCTATTCGTTATTCATTAACTATCATACCAGTTATCCCTACTTGGCTGATAAAATGCAGTTAAGTCCGAAAATAGGCCTACAGGCTGCCAATGAATCGAACCAATCTGTCCCTGAATTTCATGAATAAAATTTAAATTTAGGCTTATGGTCCACATCCGACCATTATTTGGCTTTACAGCTGCAACGGAAAGAACACAGGCCTAGCTTACTGGAAGTGCCAGGTTACACGTTTCTCTGGCCTTCCTGAAGCCCAGCGGCAATCCAATATCGTTTTGATACTCCGCGTCGTTATATGCCTAAGACAATCTTGACCGACAGAAAATGTACATTCAATCAGCTGAAAATCCGAATTCTAAGTGCAAATTCCTTTATCTTTTAAAAGAAAAATAATTAACCCTACTAAGTCTTAGCTTAATTACAGGATTTAAAGCGATTCTGTTGGATACGGCAGGTTGAATATTGCATATTTAATATAACCCATCACAAGACCCTTCTTTCGCCCGGAATTTGTTTGATATCCTTGGCAATTTCGCAAAAATGCTAAGTCATATAAGTACGAGTAAGATTCTTTAAAGAGAAATAATCCTGAGACCAAGAAATTAAGTAAAATATACAACACCTTTATGTAATTAAAGTGGAAATGAGAATTGGGTCATATTCAAAATGCCCATTGCAATACTCGAACACAGGACCTACATATTGGCAAAACTGCAAAGTAAATTTCATATCCATGCCTATTTGGCTTTTCGCTGCTAGGTCTGTGGGAGGAAGCATAATGCAGAAAGGCTACTGTTTTATGTAGGGCCTGCTGCAGATAACAAGAATGAAATATGTACCTCAACACAGAAAAATAAAATGGCGGTAATGTTCCGCCATAATGGTTTCTCTTGTGACACGGAACTCCCTCCCCGACGAGTGTCGTTAACGCGTCCAGTCACCGCTAGGTGCGCAGTTTTAACGATGGTTGGCTGCCTACACATACGTGACCAATGCAATGGTGCGTTATCGTGCGCATGGCAACAGACACTCTGATTTATTTGCATAAGAGTAATTTACCTTCTATGATAACTAACCTCACGTGCTTCCAGATCTTCAACTCATTTACAGTAAGGTTCATTAAGACTTTAATTTACATACAGCGTTCACCATGATTGAAAATGGGAGTAAGGAGAGTTATGTTCTAAAACTAACCTACACTTTAAAGTACAGGCGATACTATTTTATTTTAGTTTACCATTTTAATATTATGAGCAGTGTAATATACTACAATCCTTTATATTTCTTGCTGTTACAACAGGTCGAAAAAAACAAACCAAGCCTTAAATTTAATTGTTGTAGTTTGCGTATTTTCTTGTAACAGATTTATTTTCCAAATCTAACCCAGATAATGTCACTGAATGATGAATTTAAAAGTGGGGAGATAAAGTGGAGAAGAACATTAGTGGCCTGCTTAACTGCATTTACTTTATAGCTACATCCAAACAAAAGGAACGCGAGGATCTCTCGCTGGAATACGGCCTCAAAGAACAAGAAAGGGTGTAGAGAACTGTAACCTATTTTATTGTCTCCTGTGATATGAGACTGTCACGAAGTTGAATATTAGCCTAAAATTATGGTGTTCTGAGACGAGACGAATAAATGCGACATTTCAGGCTTCCACAGCGGTGTGGCTGAAGTCTTCGCTCTTCTAGGTTATTACGCAGAAGAGCGAAGAACTCAAAAGTGTGATTTTTTATATTAGTGCCAATATGCCACAGGAACTTGCTCTTTCTGTCTTCCGAGATTCTGGGAATTGAGACGCAAATTTTGTTCCAAATATTCGTGCCTGTTTATAAAACTGAAATTCATTACATCCCACAACACGGTAATCTTCACAGTCACTACGATCTGACTCATGGAAAGAAGACTGAAATTCTGCGAATGTAACCATTTAGGATGTCTATCATACAAAAAATTTTCAGGTGTTTTCTACGTGTCACCGTCCTCTGACCCCGCCTTATGAAATTTAATTTATACAGGCAATCCTTGTTTGACTTCGGGGTTACATTACTGAAAATAGCCATGGAAGAACG
>BLKM01000347.1:179727-221234 GCA_013340265.1 Coptotermes formosanus | reverse complement strand
TACCGAGACATCTCTGTCAGTCTCTCTGTCCACATACAAAAACACCAGCAGAGCTAAACGAATTCTCATGAAGTTTCAGGCTAGTGGCATTTACTGACGGCTGTTGCCACACGGCAGTTTTACTTACAGTCGCACCACAACAGCGAACGCTCAACACGAATGTCAACAGTACGTGCGGCCACGTTGCTGAGGCCATCTCGCTACTTACGTACTGCAGTCAAAATATTTCGAACAGGAGTTGTAGACAAAATTCAACATTTTCAGCCAGCAAGCTTCACTGTTTCTTCACATAACTAAGGTAACGCGATTTTTACGTTGCTTCGCGTTATAGTGACAGCCGTTCGACTGATCTGACCACCGCCCCTTCTGTTGCGCGTTATTCAACACACGGCGTCAAAACTTCGCAATTCGTACTTTAAAATCTACAAGAACACAGTGAAGGTGCCACAAATAATGCACCGTGCTACTGTATTGGCTTCAACCGTCTTCTTCTTCTTAAACTGAAGATAAACGGCACATACTGACCACTAGGGGCAATTACTTTAACAGTTCAGGAACAACCTCGAACCCTGACGAAACACGCTACAGAAACTGACTTCCCTGTCGAACTTACCGACGGATAATCACCTTTACAAACCGGAATTTTGAAAAAAATAAATGGCCGAACACAAGCCGTACATAAAAGGAATACGGGAAAAAAGGCGATGTGGAAACTTACTGTGCCGCTGGGTGGCATGAAGATGCGAAGTGACCTGCCGAGACCTGAACAACCTAGCAGCAAAGTGGTAAGTATAAGCACCACTGCCTTTAGCATTCAGAAGCTCCGAACTTTGCCCGAATTTGTGTTTCGTACGGACCTCAGAACAAGCAGCGATTATTTCCCTACACAGCATTAGCACACTGGTACCTGTCGTCATCACAACGTGTTTCTATTCCGAAACGTCGCCAGGGACCTGTAACTACACGCCCCTCACCCCAAGCTCTTCCTGTGCCGTAAGCAGCAGCATGTGTCAGTTTGTCTGCTGGGTGGCGATCGCACAGCATACGTCACGTCATGGCACGGCACTCTACCATGAAGATGGAGACTGAGCGTGCCTCCGAAACGTTTTTTAACCATCTGCAAAACTGCACACCGGCACACCTCCTAATCTTGTAATCTCAACTTCACAGCAATTCTTCCTCTGCCTGCCCTACAGTCCCTTACGAACGACGCACTGTCCACATCGCGCCAGCACGCGTGAAGACTGCCCTGTCCTCGCCACAGACATGTTCAGAGACCAATTTTTGATAAAACATAAAAGGTCCCTCCACATTTACAAGGGGGCACGTGTTGCTACACGCCCCCTCCCAATGTTGGAAATGCCCGTGGCTACTTTAGCAACGCGACATTTCCGCAGAGAGACGCACAGTTCGCTATAGGCCCAGTCTGCCCAGTGCGTCCCAATGCGTCTCTGTAACGCGGTTCACAATACCACCCTTTACAGCCGTGCATGGACTCACACGTGGCCGTGTGAATACAATATGTAAAACTGCACAGTCATAACCTTGGCACTGAACTCCAAACATTAGGTGTACAGCAGTAATCAATATACAGACAAAAAACTCAATTCCTACCTCTCAGAAAACAAACTGCATCTCTATTAGAAAGATCAACAAATTAGTTCTGCTTAAAGACACAACTGCTTTAAACTGTGTGGATCACATGAAACACAAACTGCACTGCGTGGGTATAATGGGGAGTACCTGAATATTAAGCAGACGGTACATACCGCCACGCTGCCTGAATGTTAAGCAGACGGTACATACTGCCACGCTGCCTGAATGTTAAGCAGACGGTACATACTGCCACGCTGCCTGAATGTTAAGCGCGCGGTATTTACTGTTACACACAAAATTTACCACTGTGCTTGTATGTTAAACAGGCGGTACCTACAGTTGCCACTGTGTTTGAATGGCGGACCCAGTTGAGAGTTTCGTGATGTAAATTAAACTGCACTTAAAACACTGGTGACAGGAGTTTTAAGTTAAATTCAAGAACTGTCTCGAACGGTCAGTATTCTGTGTGCTTAAATCCATAAAAATGTCGTCTTAAACAGCGCTATAAACGTTACAGTACCACGCTTCACACCCTTATTTTAAAGCAAACGAAACTGAAAACGCGATATGGTTGCCACGGAAGTCTACAACATACACACTTAGAATCAACTCGACATTTAACCAAAAGCGCCCAATATAACGACGCGGCGTCGCAGTAACCACAGGTGACAGTCTGTGCATCACAAGGATGCAAACAGTTAATACATGTGGCAAACAGTACACTAATGTGCTTAGGTTACGTAACTTTGGTATAAGCCACCCACAGAACGCACTTTCAAACTGGACAGCCAGCTGCTGTAAATGTTAATGACTGCCACAGTTGATGTGACGCCGCATGTTACGGTAAATAGCCCCTTAATCTTCTAATCTCAAGAAGGATGCAGCAGGTTTCTCCGAAACATTGGTGCCTATGTACCAGACCACACGGCGGCACATCTCACCATACTCTCTGCCGTCAACACCTTAAATACCACACTTTATACGACAAACTCCACGGAACGGATCCATTCATGGAAAGCTCACGGTCGCTTAGCTAACCAAAAATTCCTCGTGTCTTATCAAACCACAGACCCATTATCGTGTTCAGAAGGGTCCGCTACTGAACCGTATTATGAGCCACACTAAACCCGTCCACAGCCTCCATCGAAGCCCGAGTTTACCTAAAGATGTGTGCTTTTGTATGTCTCGTGCAGTAATTTCAGTTCCTAAGGCGCGGTGATATTACACAAGCAAACACAGCCGTCAGGTCTGGTGCACAGATTGGAACGTTTCGTAAGAATTTGCTGCTTTCATCTTCAGTGTTCTCTAAATATTTTGGCCCCGAATTCCTACGAAATTGCATGACCCTACAACAGATAAGAAAATGCACTGCGCATTCTACGCAGTCAAAACCTCACACCTGCGTCCTGTTGCTGACGCTATCTTCAGATCAACAGCGATTAAGTTAACTCTTAAATCAGGTAACCTAGTAATTCAAACGGAAATGCCAAGACCGAAGACAAAACCGTGCGTTTACATTAGCACGCACAAGAAGCGCTGTTATAGCCCCTCGCAGTTACGCGGTTCCGAAAGATTGCGGGATTTAAAGCCCCTTTGTGACGTCACAATACTGCACCTCAAAAGTGACTGCTGAGCAGCCATGTTGGTAGTTTCGGTTCCTGTGAAGGTAAAAGCAGGTAATGTTGCACCATGAAGGCCTATACACAGGACTGGAGGTAAAACTCCACCCATGCTAAACATCGGTCCTACAGGGAGGTGAGCGATCAGCTTCACATCCCAGTCACTCTGCCCCCGTAGAAGGAACTCCCGGTACCGAATGAATAAGAGGCTGGGTTCACACCACAGCCGGCCTGATCTTGGAGAAAGAAACATTAAAATCTCTTGCATCTAATGGGAAACAAACTCCGGATCGTCCTGTCCGCAGCCCAGTCCCTATACTGACTGAGCTACCCACCTTAATTCGCATACCCGCTGTTAAAGTACAGGCCTGTGTTTTCACCACCGCACAGAACATCAGGCTGTGATCAGTGGCACCGCAAACATTATGGGAATGGGATGGATGGGTGGGGCATGTAGAACTCAGCAGAGAAATCGGCAAAAAGTTATAAAATTTTGGTCGGAAAGTAAAAGTGAAGCACTTCAGAAAACAAGTTTTAGGTGGGAGGATAATATTAAAATTAAATTTTCAGAACTTGAATGCACATGCGCCAGTGTGGATTGGAGTAGTATGGTTCAGGATAATAAATGGCGGGCTTTGTGAATACGAAATAAGGGCGGGGAATTCTTGTTTATCTGAGGAACTGGAATTTGCTTCCTTGAGTGAGTCAGTCAGTCAGTCAATCAGTTTGACTGCAGAATTCGGTTTAAAGTTTGTTTTGTGACCAGCTGATCGACTCAATCACACGGCTTGCCCACTGTTTATGTCAAGACCTAACAATCAAAGAAAGAAGCAAGGAAATGTACGCATATTGTAACAATTGTGGGACGTTCACTTACTTCTGCTTAGTTATGTGGAAAAGTGCAAGTCTTATAGGCAAAATGCGCACTTAATTATTCTGTACAACACATTCCGCATCACAAATGTTTAGACAGTTACACTGCACGTGATTAGAAACTCCACTGGTCTTCGTGTACAGTGTCAGTTAATAACAGACTTGGTACAAACAGACAGATTTTACTGCAATTAGCCGCTGTCGAAAGTCTTGGAAAACTCATTTGTGGATTAAGCAACGCTCACACGTGGTTGGACAGCCATATCTAAGCCAATAGACATGTGTGTGCAGCTTTTGGTTGTGAATGCTGTTCAAACAGTTTGTTCAGAGATATGAAATTATAAACTGTACAATATTAGAGACCCTCGCTACCACGTGAATAGTCACCTATCCGATCTTCTCCGACACACTACATATAAAATAGTAGCCAAAAAGGCCCAGTCAGTATAGTAACAAGGATGAAAGATCGAGGAATAGTGGTTCGATTCCTGGTACCAGCAACAGGTGTTTCCTCTTACCAAACGCTCCACACCAGCTCTTGTTTTGCTGGTACTGGAGGCTCCGCCCCGGGGTGTAAAGCAGTCGAAGTGTAAAGCTGACCATTCACCTTCATGCAGTGCCGAAGTTAAGCATGAGTGGAGCTATGTATCCACGTGTGGAAATGCAATGATGGCAGAGCAGGGAGAATGAAATTTTCAGAGACTCAGCCTGTACCATGCAGTAAACACACTCCATCTCAGTTATAAAAACCAGTCAGTCAGTGCCGTATACGAAAGTAATCACTGTTTGTTCTGAGATCCACACAAAACACATAAATGCACTGTGTAGGCAGAACGTAGTTTGTGAATGTTAAATGTGGCAGTACATAAAGAAAACCTTGAATTTAAATGGCAAAAATGGTCTATCTGGCCAGTGACACATAACATAAATCTAGAATGCAGAAAACACTACACGTCAATCAGACTGTCTGCTACACCACGTACAAGAAGGTTTAAAATTCATCACCCCTCAGACAGCAAACAAATTATTCATAGACAATGAAAGCACGATACACACCTACACAACCGCATCGCTCTGAAGCAGACCATGCGGAGCCAAACCAAGGCCTCATCGCCAAGCCATCATGAAGAGACAAAAGAGACAACAGGGCATGCCTAAAGTTAACTGACAAAATCTTCTTTTTGTGCACTTTGTCCACCGTCTGATTTTTTAAAGAAGCACGAGGTTTAGGTTTCAGGCAAAAAAGCACCCACCCTGGTGGAACCCCTAGACTGAGCTACTCTCAGTTACTGGGCACAATACAAACAGTGAACTTGTTACGACACACACTTGAGAACAGTTCTAGTCCAAGGGTAGTAACAGTAACATGGCTGTTAAAAATTAAAAATGAACAAGACTTAAACATAAAACCTGGACAGATCCACAAATTAAAAATCATAAAAAGAGCCATGGACACAGACTGATCAGACCACAGGCACAACACAACAATCCAAAACACACATATTTAAAATTCTTAACACCACCAACAACATCTGTGCAGAAAATTGTGAATCTTCTCCATGGGTTCAAATAAGTTTACAAACCAAGAAATATAGATGTATTATATAGTCAATGTGGATCATAACAGCATGGCCAAGCACATGACCAGAAGTGACTGAGAAGGGTTTTAAGAAGTGCTGAATATCAAATGCTGTGGATGGGACTGATTGTGATATGTTGTGGAATGACAGTGAAGAGGGTGGGAATGTTAGGAGTGAGTGTGGGGAAGATGAAGGCACTGACTATGAAGATGGAGACAGTGACACTGACTGATAAAGGTAGACAGAATCTGACATGCTGTGTGTATTCAGTGTGTGAAATTAATAGCAAAACATTTTTTCTTAGCAGACTTTAATTTGGGGGGGGGGTTATCTTAGATTTGGATACAAATATTTTCCCTTGGCAGACATGTTTTATTTAGGGGGTGGTCTCTGATCAGAGTCATCCTGCATTCACGTGAATACGGCATTAAAGACTGTACATGACTGAAGCAGACTCACCATTTGCTGCACTTTTATGGCGATCAACGAACAGAAATTTTTGGCCACCTGTCATGCCACACGGTGTTCTTTGCAACCCAACCTACAAACACATAAAAATCAGTTTCAATGAGTCTGTTGGTTGAATGTGATGTGTTCATATTTCATATTGCATTTAAAATGTAACAAAGGAAAGTAATTACAAAAAAAACTCAAAATAAGGTTTAAAGCATTAGAAAATATGTTTAGTTATATTTCTACCATACCACCTCTAGTCTTGGTCACAATTACTTTATTCAAACCACCAAGGTACACATATCCTGTTACGACCTCAACATTACACTGTAAACTCAAGAGAAACAGGTGTTCTTTGGCATTTCCATTGTTTTACGCACACTTTAGCAGCAAACTCTTGGATTTCAACACCCTCTACCACTGACAAATACTATAATAGGAGCATCTGCATGGTATTTAGCTTCAGCAAGTGGCCACACCAGTGGTTAAACGTAAAAATTTTCATGTGTTCAACCTTTTAAAGCCTAGCGGTAACTTCACTTACCACCAGGTTTAACATTAAAAAATTCTGCGTGGTGCCCACATTGCGTTTATGTGTTTTGTATGGATCTCAGCATAAACAACAACTTTTGCCCTATAAAACATTAAGAGACTGGTTTTTATAACCGAAGTGGAGAGTGTTTACAGCGCGGTACGCACTGAGTCCTTATATAAAACAGATACGCTTCGTCTTTAAAGGGTTAATTAAGCTCCACACCAGGAAGAGACATTCTTAGCCTTGGCATTACATGGAGGTGAGTGGGGAGCTTCATGCCTTCATACCCTCAGAGAAAGACACCACACAGCCATTGAACAGGGATATGAATGGGCACCAGTGTAACAATTATATGAACGCTTCTAACAATTTAAATTTTTGTCTGTCTACTGATGTTGGCAATAATTTGTGGGATGTTCAAAGCAACTAATTAAAATAAAAGTTTCAAGGAAAACCTGATTCTGAATTTCCAAACTGTATCGCATAACTGGCAACTGACATGATGCACATCCACGATACAGGAGCTGCTCACTTGTGCTCACAGAGAGGGATAAGAATAAAAATTATAAGGTAATCAATTACCTTTGAAAGCTATAGCTAAGCATAAATTTTGAGCAAAATAAATTATGAACAACATTTTTTCTGGTTCCATAAGAGTAAATTATAAAAAAAAATGCTGCATATGGACCCTTGTATTTTTTTTAACATGCATTACATTTCACAAGTTGGATCTAAGCCCACATCACATCAAGTCATTGTCGTCATATCAGAAGATATGTAATAGCAACAGTCAGCAGAACGACATTTATTCTGCAGCATTCATACAAATGCTGTTCAACTGACATGCAAAAAAAAAAGTTTTTTAATCTGATTATACTATATTACTTTCATCATTTTGTCTCAAACTCTCCTAAGCCTGGAGTACACAACAAATTCACATCCAAATGGCTGTACAACTGCTTACAAATGCCAACTGTAGATAACAAAAAACAGTGGGATCTGAGGTCCTCACAGCATAGACTATGAAGTATGATTACAGTAGTTCAGCAGGTAGGCATTTCAGAGGCACATGCTGCCTCCACATGCAGCACTTCTGTCCCCAAGATGGAGACAGTACATTCCCCGCAAATGTCGGTGCTTATCAGCCAAAATACACGGTATCCTGTCTCTTTGCAACACGCAACTCTCTGCCAGATTTTGTTCAAATTGTCAGTGCTTATATTTAGCAGCATTTGAGAGTGACAGGCTCTAAGTCACTGAGAGCACGCAACACTCGGTACGCAACCTTACACAAAAAAATCCCATGTATGCCTTCAACAAGATTTCCTGTATGGCCAGCCTGCTCCAGTGTTTCACAATTAACAACTTTCATGATATTCATAACATATTTATATCAGCACATAATGCTGTCGGACAACACTGCACAACACCACCAAAACATCAAAACATATATGGAAATGTAATCAGGGATAAAATAATAACGTATGTGTTACGTATTTACATTAATAACTCAAGAATATACCTTTCTCATGTGACATTTCTTTCCCCTGTCATTTTGGCAGTATCATGGCCAAGTGTTCTACTGGTATATGTGTAAGCAGACTCAGTCAGTTCTACTGGTGCCTTGTAGGTATTCAAGAAGCACACTAGTTCTACAATAGACAGATAGCTCCAACCAAAGCATTAAGCCAGTATTTTCGAACTTCCCACTAGCACACTAATCCCAGAAGTGTCCTGACAAAACAATCCAATAGTTTTCAGCCAATGATGTATGGTGAGCCAAGTCACCGTCCAAGAAGTTTCAACCCATCTAGTGAAACAATCCCCTTTGTGTACAGACTCCTGCTTTCTTAGCAAATTTGATGCCCAGAGGGGTAAGCAATTTTGTCTTAATTGAAATTCCCTCTTTGTTACTGTCTGCTCTACCCAAGGCAATTTTGTTCTCCTGTCGTGTCATCTTCCTACAGTCATCACCTACTCTGATCGGTCCTCAAATAATTAGACACATGCTTTCAAATCTGTCCCTTGCGCCCCCACTGACCACTGTCACAATTACAGATGCACACCCATTCCCAGCAACTTAATATGATGGGCATGCTGGGGTAAAAACTTTACATGCATGTCCAGTTACAAAAACATAACCATGACTGCAAGTTTGCAATAAAGCACTTCCAGGTGGGGTGATGAGAACATCAGAACAGTGTTACTTCAAATAATGAAATATCTAAGACATGGGTACTGTAGAGGAACATATGAACACAGCTGCACTGGACAGAACATCTAGCATCACATGTGTAACTTGCATCATACACCACATTCAGTCCACAGTAAATGAGGACCTTGCCTCAGTACCTAGATCAATACTTCAGCACATCGCACTCCACAAAATGCCTTCATCTTCATGGTCAAGCAGTCAAAGAAGATTACTAGACCCTGAAGATGATACTTCAAAATGTCAGAAATTACTCATCCAATGACACAGTGCCACATCCCAGGAGACGTATATCTTCAGCAACACCACTGTGAGAACCTCAAATCCTGCACATCTCTATTTACTTAAAAGCATTTTAAACAATTTGGTCTATGCACAGAATAACTCACTAGAAGAAAAACTTTGATGTGAACATATTCCTCACTGAAAACATAAATTCAATGTGATTTTATGACTTTTATTACCAAACAAAGTACCTTCCAAGTAGCTCATTGCATCAGTCACACCTTGACTGTAGTCATAGCGCAGAAGTCTTCAGGTGCATCTCACTCCAAAGTTCAAAAGCAGCTTTTTCACTGACATTACATAGCCCCTAAAATAAACAGCAACGCCTGTAAGAAATGTAACATTACACATCTGGTGTGAAATATACAAACATGAGTAAGTTTACTCCCAACTTATTGCACTAGTTCAAATACAGACGTCACTCCTACATGGTTCAGCCATCTTTTGTGGCCATCTTCAGGGAGTATATGTCACACAGAGGTCATCTATAGGGTTACAATATACCACTGTTGCTGGTACATGGTAAAATACAAACTATACAAATTGCAGAGTACAACATGTCATAATCGACTCATGTACATATTTTACCTACAACAATGTCTGTACTTGTACATACATTATGTTGTACACTTCAGTTTGTATTTTAACATTTACAAATTATATTCTTATATTTTAACTCTATATATAACATTTTTCTGACATGTACTCCCTGAAGATAGCACAAAAGATGGTCAAAACTTGTAGCACTTACCACTATATTCAAACTACTGCCATAAGTTAAAAATAAGCCTACTTACATCTGTATGAAAATCCTCAACTCTCCAACAATACACCAAATTCCCACTTCTGCTTTTGAAATCGTATCACACAGCACAAATAAAGCCTTACATGCTACTTTGCACTTGTAACAGTGCACTTCCTACGGCTTCTCTCTAAAACAAGTTCCTACACTACAACACCTGTTCCAACTGTGTTAGTGGATGTCTCACAGTTACTTCATGTATCACATTATAACCCCAGCAATTTTTAATCTTTACCGAATGCTAACACTGCCTCAGTTCTGGAAATGTTTTGTGCCTTCTGCATTCAGAAACTGGCATTCCTTTTCATGAGATGGCCCTCAGTAAGAGATATCAAGTGCTTTCACTGGTCCAGTATATCACATGCTTTCTTTGAAACTAAGCAAATGCAAATTACGCTTTGTTAACCTGTCTAGCAACCTTAATATTCCATTGCTGAACAGGAGGCTCTGCAATTCATCTGTAAAGCCACAGACTCTGTATGACCGACAGTACATTCAGTGCATCTACATGACAGCAAATTGAGAACTCGCATCAAAACAGAACAGCAACCTATTTTCCATGGGCAGCCAAAAAGCTGGAGTTCTTCATTGTCTTCAGAGTCAGCATCACTTTTATCATGGTATTAATAATGTAACTGAACACTACAGAATTAACCTGCACCAAGCAAATGTGTTTATGTCATATGTGTACAGTACACAGTAAATCACGTGACTGTGGTGCACTAAGAGTAATATTACACAGCCTACACACCTGACTGTGTGTAGGTTAAAAGGAATGGCAAACACAAACCTCTCTCAGACATACAGCCTTTCATGTAGCAAAAGACCCATTTAACAGACTGGCTTATAACACTTCACTGGGAAATAATCATGAGCACACTCAGACAAAACTTCAGACAATGACAGCAGTTACTGCTAAATGTGTTCACCGAATTTACCGCATACCACAAATCAGTACTGTGAAACATTGCTAGAAAAATGCAGAGGAGCTTCTCAGCACATCAGTAGTGGTGCCACATTCTATGGAACTGCATAGCTACAGAGCACAGATCAAATACCAGAAAAGACAGACTTCTCTATATCACGGCACCCAGCATTGCTGCTGGGGCCAACAAATTTCCTACTGGATTGAGACAACACTCCTATTTTTGTCGAGAACCTTTCTCAACCAACAACTGATTCTGTCAGAGTGGAACAGGGGGAGGCAGCACAGACGCCTGTATAATGGATATTTATTGACAGTTTAAATTATGTCGCATGTCCTTGGTCATTAATTTTTAGTTCAGTATGTACAACTTTGTCTAGAAATAATCTACCCTGACTTGGAGACAACAGTTCACTCAAAAACACAGACAACAAGCTATCAGACTACACAGTCACATTCCAGAAGACAAATTCTTCCTACACAGACAAAGCTGTGTGTATACACACGCACATAACCAGGATGTAAAACAGTGGTATTATATGGACAGCTAATACATCATTTAAATGATTGTTTGAGGCAAAGCAATCAAGCCTTCTGGGATGTGACATTGTGCCACTGGGTGAGAGGTTCCCGACATTTCAAAGGCACTACGATCCTTCCAAATGTCTGGGACCACTCACCCAACAACAGAACACCCAAATCCTCTGCAACATCACTGCAAGAACCTCACGCATCATGCACATGGCAAAGTTCAGACTTCAGGGAATTATAGCAAGAAATCAAAAATCCATTCATAACAAAACTAAGAATAGATTATAATTCCAGGAATGCTGATTGCATCTCAGTACAGAATCCCTTTGCCTTCCTGTCAGATGTCTAGAAATATAAAATTAAAAATTAAAAGTGTAAAATTACCAGTTCTTTGTACAGGTATGAAACTTGGCCTGGCACATTAAGCAAAGAACAAAGATTTAGCATATCTGTGACAAATGCTGTGAAGAACATAGACTTAAGAGAAAAAAACGATTGGGGGGGCCTGGATGAAACCATATAATGAGAAGCTTCACAGTTTGCAGTCCACACCAAATGCTGTTGGTGTTCACAAAGCAAAGGGAGGAAGGGTGGGAGTGGCAATTAGAGGGACACTGACTCGGCCACTCAAGGTTTTCATCACATAACTGATATCAAGGCCACACAGCATCTTCAAGTACAAGAAATGAGGCAAATGGGTGTTAAAACATGAGAGCAAAGAGTTCAATTAGGAGTTCCAGGCACATACGGGAGGGGAACATTAAAATGGATCTTTTTTCTTTTTTTTGTTTCATGGCTCAAAGGCCCTAGTGGGCCTGGGCCTCCTCCTTGTAAAGGTTTCGTGATCACACTCAGACACACCACACTCAGTAGGATTCCTCTGGACAAGTGATCGGCCCATCAGAGACCTCTACCTGACCTCACACAACAATCTCAAAAGACAGATATTCATGCCCCTGGTGGGATTCGAACTCACAATCCCAGCAAGGAGGTGGCTGCAGAGTCAAACCTTAGACCATGCAGCCACTGGGATTGACTTAAAATGGATCTTAGATAAACGTAATTTGAGGGTGTGGATTTAATTAATCTGAATTAGAATACAACGAATGGTGGTTCCTTCAAAGCACAAAACAGTGGAAATGCAGAACCAGTACAAAGGAACAAAGTCACTGCTTCAGCAGTTGGAAGGAGGAATGTTTGCCCTAATGCGCAGTCCAACAACATTCTGCTGCACACACAACGACAAACAGCAGGACACTACACAGACCAGCACTGTTGAGACAAATCATGCGTAAGGAGGGTACGTGCTCTGCACAGGCACAGAATGCTCTGATACTTTCTGCTCTCCTCTCTCTGTTACCAGCTGCGCGCGTGCACGCACGCATGCACACACACACACACATTGTGCTCATAAATGTTTGGGTCCTGGCCAGCTGACAGACTATCAGCTTGTCATGAAACACTATGCAGTCAGTGACAATGTCTACAATAGTTCCTGCTGCACCCACCTATGGAACATGTAACACTCCCCTTGTTTCGGTAACACGCTGCCCAGTGGAGGGGAGTGTTCTTACTCTCTTTGCTAACCCATGAGGTGATAGGGATTTGTGGTACAGTTAGCTGGCACACGTGAGCAACTCTGGAACACAATACTATCATGCTAGGCTTTTCTTTCCACACTGCATAATTTACAAAAGCAGAGTGTAACCTTAAAAATCACACATAAATGGTCTTCTGGCACAAAGTACTGCTCAATGCAAAACACAATCACAATCCAAACAGCTCAGCAAACAAAACCCAACCATCACACAGCTGTCATATGATTTTAGATGAATGGTCCAAGAACTTGCTGAACATATCTCATAAATTACAGAAATTTTCAGTTTCATTGCAATTTCTAGCTAACCTTGTTTCCAGTCTTGTTGTGGTTCACAAATTTGTGAAGATTATATGACAACATGCCTGCTGACACCTGCAAGGTGAAGACACACCCACAGCATGGAATGCTGCACTGCCTTGTGACTTCAAACCGTAAAGATTAGCATCATCAGTCAGGTCACTTTCAAGTTGGAAAGAATCGTGCTCTCCAAGAACTTGGCACACCAACCCACCATAATGTGGTCTCGCGGCCCAAGAACTGAACTAAGGTCAATATACGGAGTGTCCTGAAGTACAGTTCTTAAACTGTTTCAGTGTCTCACTGTGTGCTTCACTACTGTACACACGTGAATACCACCACAGTAAAAATATTGGTTTTCACATCTGTTTTAATATATTTCCACCCCATTTTGATCAATCCAGATTGTCAACAGATATTTATGGGTTGACAACACATACTGCCAAGGTACATGACTCTGTACTATATACATATAATACAGTAGAACCCCCACATAAGATTCATCTTTGTGAAAAGCTTTTCATACCTTGAATCAAAAAGAAATCTTAAAACTGGGATTCTGTCAAAATCAGTCATGAAAAGATAGCACACTACACACTGTTCACTTAAAATACTGAATTTCTGTACACTAGTATTTTACAGTAAATACTTTGTATTCTGTTTAACTATATTTGTATTTTACTTACGTATGGAGATTCAAATGCCACCAAGATTACTATTATTGCAACGTTTTGTTAAAAATGTCATTACCACACACAGTTAGCAGTGCAACCATCATGTTCTGTTAATCCATACATCAGTGTAACAAATGCTATGAAACTCTGATCAGCACATATAACCACCAGTTATGTTGTTATCCCTTAGCTCTGTAAATCTTGCAAGGCACACATTACACTTTGATGCTTTTTTAACATTGCCTGAAGGGCTGTTATGTCTTGTGGACTAAAATTCTTGGTCTGACTTCTAATTTGTGTTATGATCAGGAATGCACGTGCACACATACAGTATGAATAGAGAAGGAAACCCACACACACAATTTAATTCACAGATCCACATATTAAAGCACTCCAAAATCAGTGAATTGCACAGGCCCTGAAGCCCACCCACAGTACCAGTAACTACTTACCAACTGACACAGCGTCATCTCAACTTCCAGTGACTTGCTCAGAATTTGCGGTCATACCTAGAAGTTCCTCCATATAAGCTTGTCACATCTGCTCAGATGTTGCCACATCTACAGCATTTAAGCCTCTTGCATTCTATATTCCGGGGTTAGCACCACATGACAGTAATGTCCGCACCACACCGCCTTGATTCATCTGCCAACACAAAACAGAACATCTTACTCACATTATAACCAGTCCTGCCACTCGCATCATGCATTCACCACAATCACAGCACGAACAGAACATGGGCTACATTCCTCAAAATTAGCAAGTCAAAACATAAGGCAAACAAACAATTCAGGGAATGAATGATTGATACTTGGGTTATTCAACAACAATTTCCAAGTGCACAGGTCACTCAACACATGATCAACTGGTAACTATATACAATACGCAGCAGTAACCATGGCCTATTGTGATATGCCATACCCATTCTGTGGCCTGAAGGAGATTACTGTGCCATGCATTAGTCAGAATAGCCAGCAGTCTAACAAACAATGAGAATCAGTGAATGGATTAAGTGCATGTCTGCAGTGTAATGTGTAATGGTAAGGGAAAGTCCACTTGGTTGCTTATGTAAGCACAATACAAACAACAGACATGAATGTGAGATTTTAGGCTACAACAGCAATACAGCTGAGCACTCAAGTCTCCCGGGCTGTCACGCTGTGTTACTGGGTCAGTGACTCTTGACATGTCACAGCAACACACTGCCTTTGTCTTCAACGGGCTCTTTGAACTGCTTGACATGTCAAAACAACACACTGCCTTCGTCTTCAATGGGCTCTTTGAACTGCTTGACATGTCAAAGCAACACACTGCCTTCGTCTTCAACAGGCTCTTTGAACTGCTTGACATGTCACAGCAACACACTGCCTTCGTCTTCAACGGGCTCTCTGAACTGCTTGACATGTCACAGCAACACACTGCCTTCGTCTTCAACGGGCTCTCTGAACTGCTTGACATGTCACAGCAACACACTGCCTTCGTCTTCAACGGGCTCTCTGAACTGCTTGACATGTCACAGCAACACACTGCCTTCGTCTTCAACGGGCTCTCTGAACTGCTTGACATGTCACAGCAACACACTGCCTTCGTCTTCAACGGGCTCTCTGAACTGCTTGACATGTCACAGCAACACACTGCCTTCGTCTTCAACGGGCTCTCTGAACTGCTTGACATGTCACAGCAACACACTGCCTTCGTCTTCAACGGGCTCTCTGAACTGCTTGACATGTCACAGCAACACACTGCCTTCGTCTTCAACGGGCTCTCTGAACTGCTTGACATGTCACAGCAACACACTGCCTTCGTCTTCAACGGGCTCTCTGAACTGCTTGACATGTCACAGCAACACACTGCCTTCGTCTTCAACGGGCTCTCTGAACTGCTTGACATGTCACAGCAACACACTGCCTTCGTCTTCAACGGGCTCTCTGAACTGCTTGACATGTCACAGCAACACACTGCCTTCGTCTTCAACAGCCTCTTTGAACTGCTTGGCCCTGAAGACAGAGTCATTACACACCTGCAGAATATCATGATCCATTAACACAGCAACACAGCGTCACATCCCAAAACACTTGAATAAATACAAGTCATGAACAGGGTATAAAATACAAAACAAGTCATTTAACAAGATCTTAGGACAGCACTGTTTTAGTTCAGATAACTGAAAGCAGGAGTTCATTTAGGATATCTTCACGAATTTGAGAGAATAATATTAAAATGGACCACAGGGAAATAACCATACATTTGCCAGTAACTCACGCTACATAGCATCAATATATATCATACATATGTCAGTTGGTTTAAGCTTATTAGAGACAAGGTACCATGGCACAGTATGGCTTTCTGTGTTAACAGGGGAGGAGGAGCATTTCTGATGGGTTAAATAACTGTACAATTATATTATACAGGGGTATGGCAAATGAATGATTACAGACCTTCCATATTTCTGGTGTCTCGTCCTTTGACAAAGTAATCTATTTATGCAGCTGGAGGAACGTTCACATGGATTCCAGTGACACAAACAACAGAAGATGGCATGACTGTCATCATACCTTAATTGCCAAGTACAGGACTGTCCCTTCTTCAAAAAGTGCATTGTTGAGCACATTCTCCTTCCGCAAATTTGGGTCAGTATCATCCACCTGACCTGGGGTAACACAGGCACAAACACAAGTTCCAGGACACTTCCACAGTTCAACAAATCAGAAACTGCTAACAGATGTGTCAGTAGCTGGCATTTCTGTCAGCTTGTACTACACAGTCCCAAGTATTAGGGTTGGCTGATAAGTAATCCACACAGTGAAATATTTTGCCAATGGAGCAAAGCAGCGATGCGCGCGCAGTGTGTCCTTGTAACCACAACCCCCTCCACAGCGGTGCCAAGTTTGATTCCTTTCTCTACCCCAGTTCTAAAACAGTGCGTGTTAACATGGAGTCATGTTATGATGATATGTCAATGAGATTGAAGCAGCATGTGATGATTGAATTTCTAAGTGCTGAAAATGTAATGCCAACTGAAATTCATCGCCGTTTACTGGCTGTGTATGATGAAAACACTGTTAACAGAACTACAGTAAATCGTTGGGCCATTAAATTTTGTGAATGTGAACCCGGTCGTGCCAATATTGTTGACCAACCTCGCAGTGGAAGGCCAGTTTCCGTGACAGATGACAAGCATCGAAAACAGGTTGATGAACTGATCAAGCATGGCCACCATATCACCCAGAAGCAGACAGCAGGTAGGCTAGGAATGTCTAAAGAAGGAGTGGGCTATATCATTGATTTACTTGGCTACACAAAAGTCTCGATGTTCTCAATGGGTGCCACACATGTTGACGCCGGAAAACAAACAAAAACGTGTTGAAAGTTGTGACGAACTTTTGAAGCGCTATCACGAACAGGGAGATCAATTTCTTTGGAATATTGTTACTGGGGATGAGTCATGGATTCATCATTTTGATCCTGAAGAAAAACGACAGAGCATGGAATACAGGCACGCTTCATCTCCCTGTCCAAAAAAATTCAAAACAGTGCCATCTGCCAGCAAGATTCTTTTGACTGTTTTTTGGGACTCACAAAGAGTTTACCTGACAGAATTTTTGGAAGAAGGGAATACTGTCAATTCAGCTCAGTACATTGAAACAATAAAAAACCTATAGCAGAGGGTGTGTCGAGTTAGGCAGTCAACATCACCAATTTTGTTGCTGCATGACAACGCAAGACTGCAAACTGCTCACACAACGCTTGATGCTCTGGAGACGCTGAAGTTTGAGGTTCTCTCCCATCCGCCCTACGGCCCTGACTTGGCACCTAGCGATTTCCATTTCTTTCCTCACCTCAAGAGGGATCTCAAGGGGACTCACTTCACCTCAGATGATGAAGTGAAGCAAGCTGTGACTTCATGGATCAGACAAAGAACCCCTGAATTCTTCATTGACGGCATGCGTAAACTTGTTTTATGTTGGGAAAAATGTATTCAGCGACAAGGCGACTATGTCGAAAAATAAGTATGCCAATTTGTAGCTAAAATATTGTAATTTACTTCCTTTTTTCATTTGCTTAAATACATGGTTTCTTTTTCTAGATATTTCACTGTGTGCATTACTTATCAGCCAATGTACATACATGGTCACTGTACCACAACTTAATCCAGTGTACATTTACAGATAATGCATTTCATCAGCATTTCCACCCATTACACTGGGACATCTAAGAAAACTGAAGACTGACTACAGGCTAATGAAAAGGGCAGAATGATTTAGCCAGTCAAGATGGTACAGCTACAAACATGTGGTCCAGCTCAAACGCAAATGTATGTCTACATGTGTCACCATCATCTGAAAATACCACAAACTGCTAAAACAACACTGAAAAATAGACAAACAACTTCTTGAAACGTAAAAACAATAACAAACAAACGATGTAAGTCCACGACATTTTAGTTTATTTTGGCCATTCAACAATTACGATAACCTTCGTACCTCTTCGACACACAGCGGGTGTTCAACGGAAGCACTGAAATATACAGCATGACAACTTAATTCAGACTTCTGAAATACCCTCCAAATGCCTGAATGACACATGTGACATGTGATAACACGAACCTAACCTCACCGGCTTGCTCACCATAATCTAGCTTCAACCATTCTTTGTAAACCGTTCCGAAAATAAAACTACGTAGGTGTACTTACTTCTGCACGACGACTAAAACGGTAACTGCAATGTACTGTGACAACAAAACTACAAAAATTATCTTACATGCTTCCAGCACTGACTTAACAAAATCAGTCGGGCATTGTTCAATTTGTCTTAATATTATCATAAACTTTTTGCAGTAACCTGGATTACCCTTCCAAATTATTCGTAACTAAAACTTGTCATGTGCACGAATTTATCTTGCACTCATTAATTCAAATATCCTCCGAAAAACCACAAAAAAAATGTCTTTTATATTCTCCTCCTGCGCTCCTGACCACAGCTTATACGACGAGACCATGGATTAGGAACTGTCTTCTCCTCACGGTTTTGTTTTCTCCCACCAGTGAGCGCCAATGTGCACGTCGCACATATGTGCATCCGTCTCGATGCTCCTCTGGTGGAAGCCGTCAGAACAAGTGACAGTGCGATTAATTCTACAACGTACAACTTCCATCCTTAACCTTTTAAGGCGTAGCGGTAACTTTACATACCACAAGGTTTAACATTAAAAAATTCCACCTGGTGCCCACATTGCGTTTATGTGTTTTGTACGGATCTCAGAACAAACAGCAACTTCTGCCCTATAAAACATTAAGAGATTGGTTTTTATAACCGAAGTGGAGCGGTACGCACTGAGTCCTTGTATAAAAGAGATACGCTTCGTCTTTAAAGGGTTAATCATTGATGCCGCTATACAAGTCTCTGATATTCGTGATCTTACTCTTTGTTTCAAGTTCATTAATTTTAGCTTTCAAATATTCCTTCTTTTTGTTCCTGAAATGTCTACTAGCTTCACGTCTTACATCGTGCAGATTAACTCCATTACTTTGGTTTGGATTCTGTAAGCATTGGATTTTAGCCTGCTCGCTTTTATCTAAAAATTGTGCATATTCTGCATCAAACCATGGTTTATGTTGCTTCCGTTCACGCAGACCTAGACTCTCTTGGGCTCAGATTTTGATATTCTCCTTAACAACACTGTGATATCTATCTTACCAAATTCGTGGCCTGTTTCCAAGAGGTGTTGTGCAAACTTTGAATTGTAATTATTATTTTTGAAAGAGTGAAAATGTTCTTTGAACCTTTTCTCGAAATTACGGCCACTTTGTCCCGTATATTTTTTGTCGCAGTTTTTGCGTGTCAGTTGATACACCCCGCTGTTTTAAAAATTATCTCCATTTTTGTTCCTTGTGCTTAGCAGGGATTGGAGAGAGTTTTTGGTGTTAAATGCGACTCGTAAGCGCGCGAGTCTGAAGATTTTTGAAATATGATATGTTTCTTTGCCAAAAAAATGTAAAGACAACCCACTTTTTGTCATTTTCTAGGCTGTGTGCGGGTTCGACTTTGGATATTTCTGTTTTGCCAAAAATTTATCAATATCGTGTAGGGGAAAACCATTGTAATGTAGAATGTTTCGGAGATTATCCGAGACTCCCTAAGACACCTCGTCTGGGTTACTGCAGTATAGTCTAATTAGCAGGCGATTCTCATACACATCCCTCCTCATCGTGTCTGACAACCCGCATTACAGGAAACAGAATTTCCTTGATCGGTTTCCATTACGGCAGTGATTTTCCCACCATACTTCGAGTATCCTAAGGTCTCTGCTTAACCTAAAGGCTCCACGTAGGATTTGCGCGGGGATTTGTAGATTTACTTGTTAGGGGTTTAATAAGTAATTTGAAATAATTCTTAAACAAGCAATATTATGCTGTCGTTAACACAAATATGAACTTACTGCAACCGCGCGAAAGTCTTTTGTGGCAAACAACAGAAACCAAAAGGATACTGAAATTATTTTTCGCTCATCAAACAATTCACAAGAAACGACTTCAAAGCGATAAATTTATTACAACTGCGCTAAGTTCAACGTGTTTTATCAGACTTTCCTTCAACAAACAGAATATAAATGCATTTCGAAGCATTCAGTTCTTATAATTCTATGTAATTAGTGTACTGACAACTTTCTTCAAAAGGTACAGGGACCTGCAACAATAAGTCTTTGCAGAGAAGCGCATTATTGGCTAGTGCACTGTACTGACACCCACATTTTTTAAACGTTATGTTTGTCAAATGTTATGCCTTTCGGAAAGCATCCCGCATCTTTTACAACCGGAAACATGAGACAACGTAACACTAATAAATCACCAACACAATGCACTATATTACGATAAAGTCACTTACTATTTATTTATATACCCCGACATGTTTCGGTGTTTATCAACACCATCTTCAACACCAACGGCCTAATAACATAACAGTGTACTGAAAAATGTGAACAGTGAATCGTGGAACAGTCATCGAACCTTAGCACTGCCAATGTATGATCACTTTACCATTTGACTGTTATTTTATCTCTTAACCGAAAACTGGTTGAAGTGTTCTGTATGTGACATACGATTTTAACAATTTTATTATTTAATATCATCTACACACATCTATCCAAAGTGACGAGGGTCTTAAAAGTACACGGACATCCCCCTGAAGATGGTGTTGATAAACACCGAAACATGTCAGGGTATACAAATAAATAGTAAATGACTTTATCGTAATACAGTGCATTGTGCTGGTGATTTATTGGTGTTATGTGAAAACGCACGGTGAAACCAAGGTGAAAATAATGAGACAACGTGTTAAAAGTCCCACATTAAAACACGTAAATAAATGCAAATGTTGAAGCAATCATCTAAACCGTCTAAGTTATATAAAACTTCAGTTCGGACCTCACAGAGAAATATTCAAACTACGCAAGAACGGTCAATGCTGTTTAGGGAACTAGCCGGTATTTCTTGCCGTAAGAATTGTAAGTATTGATATGAATCTACTATATTATATTATATTATATTATATTATATTATATTATATTACAGTATAAGTATACGATATCGTGCTGTATTGAGCTTACTGTGTGTGCTGTGGATTCCATGGTGTGTGAAACTTGCTTGTTGCTCTGGCTGCCTGTATATCACTGTCACATCCCTTTCATTATAGATGTTCTTCCCTGCAAATAAACGAACCGCATCACAGCATAAACAAACAAGAAAGAGAGGAGAATCCAAGGCGCGTTTCCATAACGGCTACTCCACCCGCAGAAGACGTAACTCCTTACACTTAAGAAGTAACAACAGCAACAACAAGACGTCCGTACTATAACATCTATGCACATCGCGTATTACATTTGGTTTCAACTATATTTTTAGAATTTTTATAACGTATAAAGGAGTTTTTAAGGTTTATTCTGGTGTTCGCAGAGATACCGGTTACGTACAAAACAATTTTAATATGTCATGTTAAATTATTACTTAGTGAGATCTCACGAGTACACATGAAATATCAAACCCGGCACTCTGTTCCATGTTTATACACACCTGAATATGGCCCCCACCGACCGAAACATGTTGCGTGTCTTTGACAAAGTTTTATCGTACATAAAACCACAAGGTTGTGTTAGCTGGAACTCTTTTATCTTCATTCCATATACCTACAACACAACGCGATGGGGCATACCAAATTGTTAATATTACACTCAACCTGCATTGTCATTGAATACTCAGCGTCTGAAATGCACCCAGTCAGAGAGAGACGTTGCGACGTATCGGCACGTAAGTGCAGCATAGCCCTACTACTGACACGCCCATTCAAGGTCACAAAATATAACAGCCACTAACACGGGCAACACAGTTACTGAACGTACAATTGGCTGTATCTTTTGGCGTAACCGTCCGTTAGCTTGAACACTGCAGGTGGCGCTATTACGTGCCTGGCTTTATGCGACGCATTTATCTTGCATCGTTACTACAGATTAATGAAGGCATTTCCTGTAATCTAATGCAGTGCCGGTTGAAGACACTTTGGGGGCCACCTGCAGAACAATGTTTCGGGCTCCTGTATGTAAGACGTCACTCAGCATAAATGCAGAAAATCATAAACTGAGACGCGACCAAACCTACGACATGCAACGTTTGTGTTGCCTGTTAACACAAAATAAAAATGCCACAAGGAAAATCATTATTTAGTACAAACACAACGGGATGTCTAAGATGTAAAATAATTACTTGTTCATGCCATAAGCATGTTACTGAAATTTGCTAAATTGTAACAAATTGTAAGAAATATGTTATCGTGCTTGTTGTGTTGCAGATGTTGTCACGAATTTTTCTACATCGAAGGGTGCAATTTGTGACAGTCAATTCTGTCGCTCCTACGTCAAATTTTAAAAGAAACTTTTGAAGGCTATTTTTTCAATAGTGTCCTTGTCGTCTTGGAGCCCCCAAAGAGGCGATCCCTGCAGTTGCTGTGATTGTGATAGGTGTAACCCGTCCTGATGAAATGCCTAATGCTGCCAATCCCCACTCATCCCGAAGGCATAAGGCCGTGTCCAGAGGGAATTTACGTGCTTTGTAGCGATTCTGAAAGTGACAGTGCGCCTCGCTCAGTGATTTCACTCAAGGCTTTCTATTCCGCTCTGCTTCTATGACTCACCTCCCAACCCGACCGCTAGGTAGCGACCGCTGCGCGCGACATAACGGTAAAGTGTTCGTTGGCACAGGAATGTCGGTGTACAGCAGCTGGAATTCTGAAACAGGAAACTAAATCCTGGAAGTCAAAGCAATGAAGAATGCCACGATGTCGGGATACTTATTTCTGCTGTCGGTGTGCATTTCTGTTCCACACTTCACAGCAGGTAAGTCGGAAAACAGTGTTGGCGGACAGACTTCTGTTGTTCCCTTAAACATCGATGCTTTCCTAACGCTAGGCGTGTCAAATAAATTATCTGACGGATAAAACAAAAAATTCCAAGTGCAAAGCGTAACCGTTTCTGTGAAGTGAGCTTGATTTTATGAGGGATTTTCTTCGCTGCAGTAAGTAGGTCACCGCTAACGGATGTCCGAAACTTTGGAATTTCGAAAATATATAGGCTACACATTATGTGTGAATTATTCGCAAACAGAATGCCATCGACCCCAGTTACGTGATGTGAAATGCAGAATGCTTCAGATTCTAAAGTGTCAGTTGTAGTAATACCGTATCAAGGAACTGACAAGACCTCTTGAACCTGAAGAGTGCATTTTCCGGACACGAGCATTTGCATTTGCATTTGCACTTGCACTTGCAGTGAAGGATTTGTGTACAAGATAAGTCAGCCGCAACATCAGGCCTCGCAATCTGAGGGCCCCCCAAACACTACAAACGCACGGACACCAGATCCGAAGTTATCACAAACCCGACTGCTTGACGTTGATGATTCAACCAGTCTCTACCAGTCGGCACGGCGTAACATCCCTGCAAACTCGAAGCTACAAACACACGGCTAGTTTTCAAAACTCGGTTAACTCCATTCCATATATATATCTTTTGGTTAATACGCCTCCTGTCGTGAAAAGCCTGCCTGCCCATGGAATTGTGGGAATAAAAATCTTAAATGTTTATTCAACTTCTCTGGTAAGATGCTTTAACCAATATGCAGGGGCCCCATCTTTATCGGCTCTCAGGGCGCCGTGACGTCTGAACCCGGCCCTGTGCGTGTGATAAAGTCAGGCCTGCTTATGTATGCCGCTCTTTGTACAGCCTGCAAACAGTTATTCTTGTAATTCTGTATTTAGCCCATAAATATTTAATCCTTGCCCGGTTTCTCTATGCCGCTGAACTGTTAAGACGTCCCACTTCTAGGAAAGAGTAAAGTCCCTGTGCATGACACGAAGGCGCATGGCGGGAACACAGGCATAGCTCCACTCATTCTTAAGTTCGGCACTAGACTGAGGTTAGTGGTCAGTTTCACGTGTCAGCAGTTTAACCCCGTAGAAAGAGCCCCCGTTACCCACTGAACTGGATGCTGGGTGGACCCCTGGCCCAGTCTGGACGTTTTTTAAAAGAAAACCCCCTCTTGACCGTGCTGACAATCGAACTAGATTCCTCGCACGATCACCGCCATGTTATTTCAAATTCTACAAAAATATCGCTCTAAAGAACGTTGCACATTTTACCAGATCGTATACCATTTGAGGGCCTTTAAACAGGTGGCGCCATTAGTCTCACCAAGCCTCATCATAAGTTCGCGCATTCGCCATGTTGTAATCACAGGTTATATGACACGGCAGGGTGTCCAGCAGCGTCATTCCAAGTTTCGCAAAAATCGGCTGACTGGTTCAAAAACTGAAATACCTGAATGCACAGAATGGGAATAAATGAGGGGGAGCAAGAAAAGGCGCACAAGGAAGAAGATGAGTTGAAAATGTACCATGTCCGGCCCACACACGCCCAATAAACCAGACTAGTTACAAACACACGCGATAACTAAATCGCCTGCTGCAGCTTTTCAAAAGCAGCGCCATTCTTCGCAGGCTGTTACAGCGTGTTTGGCAGGCTGCATACAATCGAATATCCCGGCTTCCGCAAATAATAGTTTGGGTTTATTTTCACGCTTGTAATGGAGACCGCGTTCAAGGAAGGTTTGTTCTCTGTCCCTGAATATGGTAATGATGCTTCAAGTGTTTCGGAGACCACAGTGCATCATTTTGTACGTCGTCTTGTCTTACGCATTTTGTCAGCTGCTCTTCAGTCACAGTATAACATGTCCGGTTCCCCTTGGCTGCACAACTGCTTAAGAGATTTGGATTTATGACTAGTCAGTTTAGGCGCTGTATGGCAGGGTAGCTGTTTCAGGTACCCTGACGGGTGTTATGGGACAACAGCTGAGCCTTGCTCTCCCTTGCCCTTACCTCTTTAAACGCTTCTAGTGGTAGTTTTGCTACTGGGCTCGGTGCTCTAACAGCAGGTGCACGCCCAGAATTTTTCGATGGGGGGGGGGGGGACTGACCCTGAGGCTATATATAATATATGTTTGAGTTTAAAAATTGCGTTATAAAAATCACGCTGTAAGCACAACGTAACACTGTCTGCGACTGCATTTATATACATACGAATATAACTGCATGTTCCATGACTCAGTCACAGTGTCCTGTCTTCTGTTTTTTTTAATTTTATTAATTTATTTTTCAAAATTCTAATGGACTAATCACAGCCAATTTCTGTGGCTGCTTTTGGCTGGACGGTAAATCATGTAAAACTTTTGGTATCACAATATCTACAAAATCTGTTTTTTTAAATTTCGTTTTTTGGGGGGCTGCAGCCCGCCAACCCCCCCCCCCCTTGGATGCCCCCCTGTCATACAGCCTTGCTTATTGTAATGTGGTCGTTTGAGTGGGACATAAGACATCCCTGAGGCAAGTCAGTTTAAATGGCTGGTTACTGACCCATTTTGTAAATGTGCCTGACATTTTTCTCCAGTTTCACTAAAAAATGTGGGTTGGATCTGTTTACACGCCCATGTTGGGCAAACAAACCAGCACCAGTAATACACTTAAGGAGACCATAAAATAAATTTGTTGATGAAAAGCCTCCGAACTCTACAGCCATATCAGTCACTGTACTAAAATATCAGCACGCATTTTATACATTTTGAGTACAAAAACTCAAACTGAGTGCCAATGTTCCAGCATTGCTGCGCCGCTGCTACTCATGCCGTTCACGCGGCGACCTCGGTACTTGTAAGGACCCTTTCACGCTGAACCTAACTCTGGCAGAACAGGAGAGAGGTGTTGAGGCAGTGCCATGCGCCTCAGGATGGTGTGGGAAGTTTCTGGAGGGAGGCAACTCCTTCAAAGACGATGGTGAGACCTACAATGCCGTTCATTTAGCATTAAGTGCCGAACACATTAAGAAATCCATTACTCTCATTCTTGTGAGAACAAACATGCACATATGAGGTGCAAGACAAAGGTTTCCAGACTGAGGCAATATGACAATTTTAGGCGTACTTTAGTCGCACGTTGAGTCCCATTCCAAGTTTACACCGGGCCCAGCACACGTTTCATGGTGCTGTCCAGCATCTTCTGCTATGCGATTTGAATCTCCACGACACCAAATTTTCGTCACTTTAACTGGACTTTATCTTTACGAACACAAAGACCATACAAAGGAAGTTTCTGTAGCAGTTGTACCACCATGAAAATCACTACTCACCAGCACCATGTAGTGCCACTTTGTTGGCCCTTTACACTGCACTGTTTATTTAAAATCAATTGCACATGTGAAACACGTGCATTCATATGTGCACACAAACATAGTTATCTTCCTTTAACATTATTTTCCAGCTCATATGTACCACCTAAGTTGCTGTATTACTAATCAGTGCAAGTCATTTTTGCCTCAGTTACAGCATTCAAAGAACTATATCCCTTTCACATAAAAATACACTTCATGACAAAGTACGTTTCACAGCACTGCAAAGCCCTGATGCACGAGTTTGGCAGGACACAAACAGACCTGTGTATATTGGAGTTGTTTCAAACATTAGAACACATGCTCAAATGGAAGGCAAAGAGTAAACATACACACTGGCAGACAGATACTCCTTTAGAATATACTACAGCTGGGAAGCCGTCATAAGTGGGTCCCCGTCACCACAGCATGGCGCGTCCTCAGGTCATGGATGGAGAATGGTCTCCAGATATGGAAGGTAGCTACGAGTGTACTGAATAATTAGTCACACATAGCGGACAAGGGGCGGTTCTCCAGCCTGGGGGTTGGGCAAGGTGCTAACAACTCTCCACCATATTATGAAACATTTCACAAGGCCTCTGGCAGCCGCTTGTGAACACAGTGATGAACCTTCAGGTTCCACAGAATGTGGGGAATTTCTTGACTAGCTGCAGGCCTGTTAGCTTCTCAAAAAGGACTCTGCTCCATGAAGATTGTTAGTTAGTTAGTTAGTTGGTTACATAGTTAGTTACATCTAGGAAATGGTACAACAGCTCCCCTGGAGACATTTGCTATGGACACCCATTCTCTAGACATAGCGGTACGAAGGTTCCCTCAGCTGCAACAGGTGACACTGCTAATTACTGCACTACTGTAATGTTACAGAGTACGGAGTAGCAACTCAACGCATGTGTCTGCAGCGTGGGCCATCAGACAGCGAGGAGAGGTGTGACTACATCACATGGAACCACAAGAAAGTGTACATGTGTTTCTGTCAGGGGGATCTGTGCAATGCAGCACTGTCAGTCAAAGGGGTGACTCTACTCCTTGTCACACTTACAACACTACGACACATAATTACAGGATAACAGGGCCCTCCTAAACATACAGAATTAAAGTCATTCACTAAATAAAGAAGCATTTGAACTTGAAACCCAGTTTCCAACCACCGTACAAAGAAACAGTTTTATACTTACTGATTTGTAATGTGTACTCTCCACGTCACATTTCTTCAGCTGTGCACTCTCTGCCCCCGCAGTGCAAAGCGTCTCGGTACAGAATGGCAGGTATCCACCTGACAGAAAACACTGACTGAGAGCCCCTTCACTCAAATTTGTTACATGAATTACAGTACGTATTTACGGCGTTACAGTACAGCAGAACAGAGCAGTGCATCCTGGTAGCCACCATTATTCTCCCCACAATCCAATATGTGACTGCTCAACTTATCTTGTGACTGCAGTACTTGAAAATTTTGAACTTCCACTACACTAAGATCATAGAAACAAGTCTCATGCATGTTGAAGATAAGGGTGCATGTGGCTTTCCCCCTTCTGTCTGCTGCTGTATTCCCCTCCTGTCCCACATCAAGCGAAGTGCTAGTCACTACAGAAAATTATAACAGCCTGGACATGATGCCTCCAGCAAACTCAGGTAGTTTGATGGGATCTGCAGCATTATGCTACTTTAATTCTCAAAGCCTAACTAAAAGTGAAGCCCGACACCAAGTCCAGAATTTATGGAAACTTACGAACTAATTAATTTCATTGCCCAGCCAGTTCTTCCCATGCATATGAAAAGGAAGTGAGGGTGGAAGGGACTTCGACTTCCACTTGTCAGGCTACAATAACATACAGCACCTGCAATCACATTCCAACCATGAGTCAAGAATGTATTGTCTGATTTAAAACTTTATTAACAAATAACTAAATTCTAACAAACAACAGCAACAACAAAACTTACAATGGTAACTTTAACGCACTGCAGTGGGTATTTAACTTTTGGCGTATGGTTTATGAAAAAGTATTACATGAACAGAAAAAGATAAAATTATGAAGTAAATGCCATTTTGTGGAAAGCAACATGGAGATTATGCAGCATGTCTTAAAAATGCAGCAAATTTCCTTGTTTCCTAAATGTATAAAATGAATTTCCAGGGGCATTTTCTTACATGCAGCCATGTACGCAAATGCAGGTCTTTAAAAGTTTAAAAGGAACTAAGCACGAATTTTTATCTCCTACTGCTCTCCCAGTGATTGATACTGTTTTTAATATTTATTACCTTCTACTTACTTTATTCTGACATTTCACTGCACCAGCAAAATTGCAGATTAAATTTACTTCAATTTCAGTTTCAACCCCACACGGAATTTTGATTGCCTCCCTTTTTGGCTTTTCTAAACAAACACATCCATATCAGGCTGACACTAACTGCATGTTATCCACTATGTCATATCTCAAGGGACAGATCAGCCACCTTCCATCACTGTGTTTTGACTCTGCTGCATGTTACTAGTATGAAAAACAACGGCAAAAGTGTCTTGGATACCTAAGAACTCCTACTTATTTTCTTCATATCAGTCACGTTGGCACCATCCAAAATGTTAGTATGCACTCCCACTGTGGCTGAAGCACCCCATAACTTTACCCACAACGGGCTTGCTCATATGAACACAAGTTACAAATATGTGTCTTCCAGACCTCCCCAAGAATAGCTCTATTCAAATAGGAAACTGACCATCAGGTACCTGATGGGAAGCTTAGAAGAGCACCTACACTGTAATAGACTTGAATACAATTTGATAAAATAAAATATGAAATAAGTTGCCAGTTCATTACACTTATCACACGGCTATGGCTATGGATGTTGGCACAAACAGGATAGCTAGACACTGGAGGGGAATACAGGGAAGTGAGCAGCAGGGGAGAGTGTGCAGATGTGGGGATGCCAGGTCCGTGTGACCTCTCTCCATGGCCTCCACACAGTTACTGAATATAAATGCAACAGAGGAACCATTAAAATGTGTCATGTTTGCTGTTTTTCAAACTCACCAATTACATCTGAGTAATTCTCAACAATACAATGATGAGAAAAGTGTGAGATAAAAAAATTAGCATGTGATAATATATTAATTACAAACACAAAACAATCTGACTTTTCAGTAGCATGAATATCGATCAAAGTTTCTTTTCATGTGTTGGTGTCATCTACACTATCGTCATCATCACATATCCCGCCATGTTTTCCAGTATGTCACTGCTGCAATTGCATTTGTGGTGTGTCTGAAGGTCCTGAATGTTCCTTATGTCCCGCCACACAAAAAAGGGCAGTGGTGTTAGGCCTGTTGACAGTGTGGACTTTGGCGTGGAACCACATCATCCAAGCCACTGGTCTGGGAAGCATTAATCTAGAAAGTGGCATTTTAACCCAAATGTGGTGGTGCACCATCCTGCTGTAACATTTGGTACAGCATGTTCTAATGTCAAGCACCAGCACACAGTCACTTTTAGTTGTGGCCCTTAGATATTCAGTGATTTGATGAGGTGGCTCTCTACCCACATTCTCTAGTTATGTCCGTTCACCAAACTGCTCACAAAAACCGCTGCCTTATCAGGGAAACATATCAATATCAGACAACTCTTACAGCGTTAACTGTATCCAGCATTTACAAAGCGTCTTCTTGGCTTCACGGTCCGCACGGTTGAGCTGACATGTGAAATTTGTAGCCATGAAAATGGCGACACATGTGCACATCATGACCAGGGTAAACACAGCAGCTTGCTTACTTGCTTGGTGAATGACCTTGCATGGGATACAAACAAATGCATGTCTAAAGCACTCCTCCTCTTCACTGAATGTTCTTGAAGTCTTACCACTGAGAACACTTCCAGCCTTTTCAATCATTTATCCCACTTCACAACATAGCTGTGATTTGGAGATGAACCTGCTCACACTAAGTGAATATAAATGGACTTCAACTACTTAACCTTGTGTCAAACCACAGTAATGGTGACTATGCAATGATACACAGGAATTATACAAGCAAGTAAACAAATGACATCAGTACAAAGAAGATGAACTTGCAACAGTTCCAACACTTATGCTCTGGTGTGTTCCTTGGACATTCTGACCCTTTAAAATGGGGCCCATACGCTGTCCTGAAGTATCGCTAACAAACCCACCTACTCTGTGCAAAACCAGCAACTGCGAAGATCTCAAGATGAAGTTGGATATTTAGGCTACTGAAAAGTCATGTTGCTTTTGCTTTGCAGTGAACATTTTCTGATATGAGAATCTTTCTTTCATTTCACAACTTTCTCCGATACCTGGTATCTCAAGTATCATAACACATAATTTTTAGATGCATTCGCAATGCAGTTGTCATGTCTGTCTGTCTTGGAACAAGACAATTCCTACATAATGAAATTCCACATCCACAATTTTTACAAATATTTGTCAGCACATTCCAATTTTGGTTAAAATTGGACAAATATAACAGACTTTTACAAGAAGACCTATGTTCATTTATGATATCTCCCCATCATTGGTACCTTATAATGAGAAAGATGTTTTCTCTCTGAGGTATGAGGTGAGAATGAAGAAAGAGTTGATGACCTGAATGTAACAGTCGAGCAAGACTGACTGTAAAGCTCAGAATGCGTGAGATATCATTACAATTGATTGTAAATGTGTTGCTAAGATGTGCAGAAATCTTGGAGTTTGAGCTGTTCATTCATAACATGGAAGGCACATGCACATTACTTGCATTTTCAGTGTTCTTCTTGAAATCATTCATGTATTTAAAATCTAGGAACAATGGCACTGCCAGCACACCAGAAGTGTCATGCTAAGTGGACATTTCCTAACTTGTTACTATACTGTGAGGAACAGTGTGAAGTGGGACACTATACATGAACTTTTTTGGTCCCACTGGATGAAACAGTATTCAAAGAGTATGACCAAGTCTCCAACCTGATTCCAAATAACTGTTTCTTGTAAGGTAATTTGACAGATACTGCCCTCACCATGGGCAAGTGAATGACTCACTCACTGCATGTATATGCACGTCCACCCCACACAGCCATTGGCATAACTTGGCTGATTACAATGGGCGGGCAAAGTCAACCATGGGTATTAGGAACTTCAACTCTTGAAGGAGTCAAGTTAGATGGGGAAGATTCGTTTGAACAGGTCCTTAATATACAGTGGCCTTAAGCAACAAGCACAGAGAATTTACAGTGCCGCTCGTCCTTTGTAAATAGGTGACTCAGATGCCTCTATTCTGCATCCCATAAAATGAAGGTTTGTAATTTTTTTCGGTCTTTTCACCACCCAAATAATTGTTTAGAAAATGTTTCTATTTTTTATTTGCCCCTCTTCAATTCAGCAGCCAAAAATTTATTCTTGCGTTAAAAAACATTGGAGGGGACTCCCCCCCCCCCACACACACAAGCCCCAAGTTCTGCCTATGAACACAGCAATGACTTCACATTTTGTAAAACAATTCTCATTAGGTTTACATCTGCAAGACAGACTGGATATGCATAGTTGTATTGGATCACAATTAACAGCTACATTCCAAAGCTATCACATTCATATTTATCTTTTTACCTAGAAGTCCTTGTTCTCTGCTTCTGGAATATTTAATGGAGCTTCAGTTGCCTCATGTGTAGGAATGAGAATAGAACATGGCAATAGCAGGATCCTCCGTCTCACAAGTGACCAGCACGTCACGGAACTTGTCCAGAAGCTGAAGCAGCTGGGAACGTCGGATATTTTCCAGGTACATGATCTCTTCCAGATGATGGCAACCCCGCAGATAGCCCTGGCGACAGAGACGTGTCAGCAGGTGCAGATCCTCTGGATTTGCAGCAGCAGGTATCCTGAGTATAGCAGCACGCTCCTCATCGCTGAAGTCAGCTAGCAATTCCTCACGAACCAGACTTGACTTTTCTTCCTCCAGAATATTCACAAAACTCACCTGAAAATATGACTTGATTTATGTAACAATACTTCCTCAGCTACAGAGGTCATATACAACCAAACGGTTAGAACCATGGTTGTCAAAATTTTTTCGTTCATGACCCAAAATTGTAAATCACATTCACCTTACAACCCAGAAAGTAACAGTGCTTACTCAGCACTCCAGCATATCACCACATATTTATTGATAATATTAACAAACATTCAGTTCACAAACAAATCACGATCTTGCCATCCAAGCCTGGCCACAACTGTAGGTATGACAGCCCTGTGCTAGATAATTGTGAATACTTGATTTGAAATATTGTGGAAGTAAATCCCAGTTTGCAGCCCAGTTCACAGGCAAAAATGTGAGTGAAGCACCTCAATATAAGGTAGTAGTGGTTACCACAACACTGCAATGCTTAGTACATCTGCCGTATTACATATGCTTCCTATCTCCAACTGAAGTACATCTCACCAGTTATTGGACACAATATACGTCACATACTCGAGCAGGACGAGATCTGTTCGGATCATAATAGACCAAGAAAGATGTTTCTATGCATGCTCCATAAAGAGTGTAAACAACTGGAAACTTCACCCTTCTACATATCACTTTAAACAAATTTTAAATTTACAACATCATAATTTTATGATTATTAACTTTGTACAGTTTAGAATCTTAGCATTTTAATTATTTTCATGAAGGTGACACAACACTTAGTTAAGCGTACTGGCATCATACTCCTTTGTCAGAATAACTCACTGATGATAGCACCTCAGTGCCAAAACACGTAGCAGTTTACAGGAGTTCAGTACTTCTGAATGTATTTTCTTAAGTGCATAAGTTGGTTAATGTATTAATCAATATACGTGCCTACTGAATCAAACCATTAATGCAACCACAACATTTTTCACACACAAATGGTGATCCTCGGAGGTGATACCCCGACAGTTTTATTCACAGACATATACTAACAACACATTTCGTGGTTTCTTTACTTTACTAAAAATGTGAATGACTCTGAAAATCTGATGTATGCACAGTGTCACATCTGTTACACTACGGTGTCCTGCAACGTAACAATAGGCAACGGGTTCTCCAAACTGCCTCTGAGCTTTACCGCTAACAATACACAGGTGCAACTCTGTTCACTGTAGTTGCCCTACTGCAGAACCATGCTAACCCACTGGGTATTACGCCTAGCAAGTCAGCCCCCTTACATTTACCCATCTAAACTCATTATTACGTCTGTTCCCTGCCAAAATTCTTTGTCTCATCTCCTATGCTCCTCAGTTCCTCCCTGTACTGGGCCACTAACCTGTACCCCATTTGCTTGCTGTCACCCCCCCCCAGTTTCTGTGCTACATTCAATACATCACATACTGTCCTCCACTGTGTGTCTCACACTCCTACTACAAAGATGGAGGCAGCAGGTTCCTCCAAAGCATTGGTAGTTATCGATAAAACTACATGACACCACTTCCCAAAATACTGCAATCTCCATGAAGAATCCTTACTCGCTCCAGTCTGAAAGGTAAGGAAAGTTAAAAATTCACCCTACCACCTGCCATGAAGGCACAGAAGGGGAGTAGAGATATTGCTCTACTCTTTGTTTAACCTCGGCAATAGATAGGGGTGGGTGGTTAATGCCATGCCGCAGCCACTTTACTCCCAGGTACGGCTGGGTGGACCCCACAGCTGCTCTGGAGAGGTGTGGAAAATCTCACCCCCACCAGGATTCAGTTCCTAGACCATCCAACCCATGGCGAATCACTATACTGTCCATGCTAACCCAAGCCACCCAGTCTAAGAGGTGGAAAAAAATCTTATAAAGCAAGAGTTAACTGATTAACTAACACAGCCAATCACTTGCACCTATCACGGTTGTAAGGTCCAGCAGTACCTCATTGTCTGTGGAAACCAACGAGCTGCTCGTCTGAATATGCAGTCCATTCAACTTATTGCCAGGTGTCACTAGAACATCGTCACTGATGTTGGAACTCAGGTCACTTTCACTTGGTACCCGCCCACTCATGAGGCCACCCACACCCACACTCAACTGTTCATCTGGGGTGCTCTGGTAACTCCCATCCCGTGTGGAGTTCTGATGCAGACTGTGGCTCTGTTGTCGGACCAGTCCATCCTACAGCAGTTGAGAACAGTCTATGTACTTCAAACACAATTATGGCCACTGAATACTTTTTCAATTCATTCACTACCTACAACTATAAATTTTCAATTAATTCACTATCTACAACTAAGTGTTTAATTTTCTGACGAACTATGCAGGCACCAGAAAGCATTATTTACAGTAATTCATCCTTATTACACGAACGATAACTAAGTGGTGGGTTTATCAGAGTAACAGTGAAGTGGCCCTGCACATGCCATGAATGCATATGGGGGAGTGGAGGTACAGCTCCACTCAACTTTAGCACTAGATGAAAGTGTGTCATCAGGTTCAAGCCCCAGCTGCTTTAACCCTGGGGAACATACATCCAGTACACAAGAATAGGAGGTTCACTGCACCCTGAGCTGGTCTGGACATTTTGGATGAACGAAAACCCTCCTGCCCCAGCCAGGAATTGAACAACTGCTTGGTCATCCGCCCCATAGCCTAGTCACCAGTCTTCAATACCACACAAGATGTGCAGATGACTACGATAGATGTGGCTGTAAGGTGCTTCACAGTATAATCTCAACAGCTAACTGCAGATAATGTGGCCTCAGTCATGGCATCTGATATCCTAGCCAAGATACACTCCCATTCTGTTTAAGACAAACTGCTTAAAAGCACTCAAGTTATTCAACACTACTGCAGTACTGTACCAGGAACTGCCAACCACATGTCTCCAGATTCCCTGGCACCACAGGAAGGGTCTTAACAGTACCTGTGAGAACTATAAATTATTCTCAGTGATTTCCTAACTGTTTGCTGGTGACCAGAAACCACACGGTGACTTTTTTTGTCACGACCAAAAGTCTGCAAAGTGGTGAAAAGTCGCACATATTTATACGGCGTTCATGAATCATTAATTGAAGAGTGTGGGTACAAACAATGGCAACACTTTCAAAGAATATGACTTCTATTAGCACTTCGGTACTTCACGTGAAATACTGTGTCAAAACATGTTATGAAGAATGTTTTATGTAACAACACTAGGTGAGAAGCTGTTCGAACCTTATCACCATACAGTCTCCAATGACACACACACACACACACCTGAGGCAGACTCGGACCACTGGGTGTTGGCATGAAGTACACATACGTGTGTAACTGCAGCAACAGTCGGTGCTGCAACATCCACACTACCATCTGCACAAGCTGTGACTGGTGCTGCGGATGGTTCAGGGGGTTCATCTTCTGGCTGATAGATGTCGGCAGCGAGAAGTCACTCATCACCTGTTGGGATGCACATTGGAATGTATGTAGAATGACATACAGCTATATCAACAGCATTTCTTCGCAAGCTTCATGTACTCCACTAATCCTTTCCCAGTCCTTTTCTTTGCATCCTCACTCCTAAAAACTAAAAATTAATTTGGGCAAAAATTAAAAATCTGGTAATGAAAAACATAAACTTCTTGCACCTGCTGTTCCTGCACACAGACTGCTAGACAGGTGCCAGAGAATGTGACATGTACATTCACATTCACCTGTACAAACCTTACAGCTAGGCTTCTTTATACTCCTCTCCCCATTTGTTACTAGCAATATACATGCAACCTGGTTGGGTTCAGAATGTATAAGAAATCATCTATGTTTGAAGTGCAATGCACTGCAGCTCACATCAAAGACACGCCCTACCCACAATAACACTTGCATGTATACAGCTTCCAGTGTCATAAACGTGATCCACCACTCACATGTACAATATTTCGGCTTTCCTACAGCTACGCCCCGACTGGTTTAAGAACTGCAAACAGTGGTACCTTCTTCCAGTGTCTGCTACACACCAAACTGCATGATGGACAAATATACTGCAAAGCCATGATAGTCTGGAGGGGGGAAAATTCCTTAGCAATATAGCACAAATTACTTGTCTTTTGGTTTTGCTGGTGTGTCAATGCATTATATCTGACTCCCATGTCTCTTGTGTGTGGGGGAGTACTTAATAACCCTGTCATAATATCAAGTATGCTAAACCCACATTTTACAAAAAAGCATCCTTGTCTGATTTGCACGGACATAACATATTTTCACCACTTGATGGACGAAAACAATAAGAAGGCATAGTTTATTATTTGATCAGCACAAACTATGGAGAGACTCCACGAAGCCTGTCATAACGTAGCTGAACTTGTCACAAAAGACACGCACCACATGCAGACATCAACTACTTTACATTAAGATAAGTAAGGCCTGCCTGTATAGAGACAGTGTATATCATTCAGGGTCCAGCATCTGCTGCTCTGAACTCCTCTGTCAGCTGACACTGCCAATCACACGGAACCACTGCTGTCTCAGGTGACACTGAATTAAGAGGGAAAAAGTTACTCTCAGCAACAACTCCACCCTTCAGGTGGAAAAACCTACCAAACTTATTGGCCACGCTGCTATGCATCAATGGAGAAACAGTCATGAGTAATTAGCAACTAGGGAAGAGGCATTCTGTGTTGCTGACAAATATCATCACACAAATGAGGAGCAACAGAAGCACCGTGTTGGTTCTACACCAACGGCAGGCGTTTATGGTGGGGAAAGCAGAAGCTTCCCCGTAAAAGTGTGGGGGCTGAATCAAGAAATAACATTTCACCACTACCTTATTCACTGCAAATGTCTTTGGGTGAAGTTATCAATACTAGCGACTTCACCAAAATGCCCCCCCCCCCTCCCCCCACCAGCTCGCTGTGTTTATATATATATATATATATATATATATATGTATGTATATGTGTGTATACACACACACACACACACACACACACACACAGAGGAAATGTAGTGTGAATATACCTCTGTCCTGGTTCACATATAAGTACACTGGTTGTCACACTGCAAGGTACTGACTCATGTCTCTGAACTTTGTGATGAGACCCAAGCATCTTTAACACTTAACGAGCATAAGTACACACAAGTATATGCTGATAATGACTGGGCACATAAACTGGCATATGTGTCAGACATTTTAAATAATTTAAATGAAGCACAAGGATCAAATATCCTGAGAAATATGGACAAAATTCAAGGATCTGCAGAAACGTGAATCTGTAGTTACAACTCACTGGAAGTGGGTCTCATGACATACTTCCAACTGTGTTTGCTTGATGCAGATGAGACATTACTCTGTGTCACTGAGAAACACTGTAACGCCCTGCAGGAACAGCATATGAACTATTAAGAATGCAGCACTGAAGATTTGGACCAGGTTTATGAGCCACTTGAATGTTGTATGAGCTGGGCATTCTCCGAAAGCCAACAACAACTAAACAATTTGAACATAAAATGCTTAAAGCAAAATTCCTTGAGATTTCACTGGACATGTTTTGGTTGCCAGTAAAGGATTTCAAACGATTCCATTACAATTTCTGACCACATACTTGTGCAAACTACAGCTACAGTGCTGAGCGAAATGGATCCCCCACAGCAAGAGCAAACAAAAATGGCAGAAAAAGAAAACTAGGGATCACTGTCCATAACTTCCCCATGCATTAGACTCCAATGCTTAAAGCAAGCACAAATATCACAGTCATACAACAAAAACAGGTGTGGAACATCTGGCTTGTCAATATATTCACTTCCATACCAGATAAATAAAACATGCTCCCTTGAATTTATAATTGAAGTAGATTAAAACAAAATAACATTTTAATTTGACAAATGCTCTTAGAGATTGACAAATAGTATCTATCTCTCACACAAAACATATTCATTGCTGGTTTCTTCCAACTTGAGCTATGTTTTGTTTTCAAGTGCCAACATGCTTACAGGAACATAAGGCAAGAATTTATATGTAGAATTTCCATGTTTGTAACTAGACACTGCTTTGTATCCACTTTGTGTTGTGCCATATGTGTCCGGCAAATGAGTGTGTCTGTTGAGTAAGACAGGGTTCTGGAATACGAGGGTACAACGGACACACAAGTACTGCACTGTTGAAGACCACAGCAAAAAAATGAGTGATGCTCAAACATAAGTTCAGTTACAGCCAAACACTTCAAGGTACTCAATATTCTATGCCACTCCTACCTAAAAATCCCAGTTCAGACTAAATTGCTTGCAGAAGCAAATATATTCAATGCCACATGTACAGTATAACTGTGAGACAAACAGCATCAAATGGAAGGCATTACAGGATTCGTGACTTGTGAATGTGACAGAAACTGATAGCTTACAAGTGAATGACACCGAACTAACACTTCTGTAGCCCTCTGCCCCAGCAAATCTTTCATGTATCCTTCACTACCAGACATTTTGTTGCTTTGTGCTTCAAAAGTGCTTACAAAGTACATCTAGAAGCTGCAATGGGACACACATACATTACAAGTGAGAAGGAATCCTGCACACTGCTACAGAATTAGAGCTTGCTGTGACTGTCAATCTGAGTGACCAACAACAGAACACACCTACACTGGTTATATGAACTGTGTGTTTCATACACCATTCACAGCCCAGGATGAGACTTTCAAAAATGCACTTCATGAATCACGTTTTTGAAAAAACATACACTTCGTTACGTGATTTCTCATACATTAAGGTCAGAGTTCAAGGCAAAAATGGTGACATGCCCTACAACAGTTGGTGCCACACTACAAGAAAGGTCCCAGTCAGGAGCTTACAAATGGCACAAGAACAAGCTCTCTGCCTAGTCTGGGCAAGAGCTGGACACACTGTAGTGACCCAAACGAAAACAAATTCAAGGAACACTCAAACAACTTCAGTGTTACGGAGTCTGATATTACAAGACCCATGGTCATGTCCGCAGAGTCATTCACCAGTTACAACAGAACAATGTGTCACACCTGTAACAGGTTCATGCCTGGAAAATGCTCCGAGAATCGCTCTAAGAGGGGAGAGTTAACGTGCGTTGGAGCATCAGGAGCAATGACGTACACATTGCTTTCACACAAAGGATAAATAACAGTTGCCTTCGCCCAGTACAAAAGGTGGCCAGCCAGCTGGAACACCTGTGAACAAAAACAGGACCATTCAGCCACTTGGTGTCTTGAACTTGGACGGTCAGTTGTTAACAGACAAATTGCTTGCATGTTACCTTAACAAATGAAGGCAATATGACCTTGCTGCAACATCACACAGTCTGGCTGGAAGTACCAACATTTGGGAATAAAGTACCGCCTTATACCATAAAGATACACACAAGACCTTGCTACAAAATGTCTCTCTACACCTACAGTACCGTACAATTACACAACCAAGGAAGCTAAAATATGGGACTGCACTATTTGTTTCATCTGTCCACTGATCTATTACATACTTCTACAGAGCAGAGTCCATCCTGAGGAACTCCAAAACATTCATCTGGTGTCTCTGAAACCTGGAAGTTCAATACCATATTCACAAGCACCCACTATTGGAACCAATCCTGAACCAGATCAAGCCAATCCAAATGCTACAAGCTGCGTGATTCTAAGCGACACACACACAGCATGACAGTCAATACAGGGAGTGTGCATCTCTTTCACTGACAGCTACTCATGGAACTGTAACAAGACTCAAAACAGGAACTGAAAATGTGAGACATACGCAGTTATTTGACATTTTACATACTAAGACAATAAATGTCTGTGGGACTGTCAAAAACAGGTGCCTAAGGGTTTCCAGGACCATCAAACTGAAATGGAGTGACAAAGGCTACGATGAGGGGCAACCTGACAGTTACAGCATGTGGCAATACAATCAATGACAGATGAAACAAAAAGTAAACAATGACCAATTTGCATGCTCTAACAAACAGTGTAAAGTGTGAAAATGTTTCAAAACCAGCCATGATACAACACTATACCAGGCATACGGTGTATGTGGACAAATCTTAGCACATTATTACCACTTAAACCCTTAGCAGAGAGACCTGAAATTGTATTGCCACTGCCTGGACCTTTCTATTCCGATCCACTTTGTTCTGCTCACCTGTCGTCGTGTGCAATCCTAACGCAAGAATGGGGGAGGGTGTCCTAACCCCATAACTGGCCCTGAGAAAGGGGAAACAAATGTACCTTGTTCCAAAAAAAACAAAGAACAAGGAATAAGAACAAAGTTCAAACGCCCACAGTGCAACATGGGCTGTGCATTTTTCACACCAAACTGCACTCTTGAAGACACTGGAAAAATGAGACTATGGATGTATGGGATAAACAGTCGGGTTCAGATACTTCTGACTCATTTTGATGCCATGTGCAACAGAAGAAAAGTGACTGCGTGAAGAGTTACATACACTTAAAGATTTTTGACACCACCATCATGGGGTATTAACAAAATTACTTTTAGACATGGATAATTCAATCAGAAGTAACCCACGATGTTCAAACTAAATACAGTCTGAGGGCTACATCATCAGGTTGTGGAAGGAGAAGACAGCCTTCAGCTGTGCAAGATAGCTGCAAATATAATGAGTAGCACTCACAGCCCACCACCAAGCAGTGGTTGTTTGTGTGGGGCAACAGGCTAACAACTGCATGCCATAAACAATCGATGTGTTACAAAATGTTACACAGGGTCCCACACTTGGAAGGATTCTTTGGAATGACCCAAGCAACTTAAAGAAATATAATGGGATGGCAACTAGATTCATCTGGCTCAGAACAGGGACAAGCGGTGGCCTGTTGTAACGACACTTTAGGTTCCATAAAATGCTGG